>WAAB01011229.1:47914-59657 GCA_013389865.1 Piaya cayana
TGAAGAAATTCTTCCTTACATCTAGTCTAAACATACACAAGCTAAATTTTATATCACTGAATTTCATCCACACATAAACTAAATTGCAGCATACACCCATTATTTTTACCATTATCTTGCATTTGTGCAAATTGGAATAAGTTACTACTTTGAGATTACATAATATTTCACAAGATTATTGCTTTTTTTAGCTGAAGTGCTCCCAGGATTGGGCTCTATGCTTTACGACAGGCAAAAAGAAAAAAAAAATTGCTGCACTAGAAAATAACAGTAGCAGTTCAGCTGTATTTTAGGTCAGTTTTATTTTTTTGGAACATGGATTATTATTTCTACTTTGAGAATCTCAGCAGCAACCCAGTTTTGGCCATGCTTAATTCAATGGGGAGACCAAAAGCACATGCCTACAAAGCTTTACTGTATATAAGGCCAAATCTTTTCCTCATTAACTTCTCAGACAGGGAACTGTATGATAACGATGTCAAGATAACAGACAGTGTAAAGCAGCAATTCAAGTGCAAAAGCAAGAGGTAGAAATACTCAAATTTTACCAAAATCTAGCATTACAAGAAAAAGAAATTTGAAGTTAAAGGTTACAATTAGAAGTGGCCAAGGGGGATGCAGGGACAGTGCAGTTCTGGAGCTGTCTGCTGTGCGATGGGCTTGGCTGCCACAGTGGGACCAGGCAACAGCTTCAGGGAGGCTTGTCTGCACTGCCACACTCCCAGCACAGCATCAGAGACAGGCAGTGTCTCTTAGGACAGTGACTTACTGCCTTAAGTCTAATACCTGCACCTTGTCTACTTGAAAAAGGAAATAGTCAATGTTTGTCAAAATGACACAACTTAAAATTAACCTGAGATGCTAACCTAAGTTTGGCCACAGCTTGTATTATATAAGCACAACAGTTAGAAACAATAATGATAAATAATATAGCTCAATTACAATTAGTTTATTTGAATACAAGAGATTCAACTAAATTAAATGTAAGTAAAAGCTAAAGTACATATATTACTCTTTTATTAAGGTAGCAGGAAGAGAAAATTAAAATATAATTATCTATTTCAAATTCAAAGTAGCCCTAGTTCAAGAATTTTAACTATCATTCAAATAACTATGAATTTACATCTAAATTACAAAAAAACCCCACCACCTGGATGTATTTCTACACTTAAATCAAAGCTAGCAGCATATTAGGATTCAGTGACCTTTTCTTTTTGTAAATGTCTAAATACAATAAATATATTTTTAAATTGAAAAGAGCCAGACCCTACCAGGTTAAAGGAGTTAAGCTTTTGCTTGCTCTGAAAAACTCTTTATTTCATTAATATATGATGTAATACAGATGTACTTTTTACTCTCCAGTCACTGTTACATAGGAAATGCAAAGCTCTGAATTTGTATCTGGGCAGGTCAAAAGCCCTTCAGCTCATTTTCAAAGAAAATATTCCATATATTCTAAGTATTAATAAATATAATGTTATCAAATGCCATTGATCACAGCCAGCTCAAATGTATACCGGACACATTCATACGGGTTGCAAAGAAAGTACTGAATTAGTTCTTTTATTAATGCGATTTCAAATGAAAACTGCCATGCCGTATTACATGATACTATTAATATCCAGGAATGCACTACATAATAGATCTCAATGCAAATTTAACTGGTAGCAAGCTTTACAAAGAGGTAATGTTCGTTTGACAAAACGCACCTAAATTCACAAACTCAAATGAGAAGACACAATGCAACACATTCTTGCAATTAGAACTTGCCTGTTAAAGCATTACCTAACAATAAAGACAGTTATACTATATTCCTATGGTTAAATCAGGAGACCTCTACAGGCAAATAAAATATATAAGTAGAAAAGGATCTCAGCTATAATATTCTACCACTAAGGGTTTTATACAATGCAATACAACTGCATCTTGAAGGTGGCTACACTCCAAAACTCAGGATATGCTTTACAATTCTTAAAAGCCCAGCAGAAAATCTTTATGAGTTGTTTACAATATTTGTGTCTAGAATAAATCCTCTAATAGTCTCCATCTTCAGGCAAACTCTGTTTTATTCACAAGAAAGCCTAGTACAGGATCAGGAATATTCAAACTCCTCAATAGCAGTATGTGGTGGAAAACACCGGTAATGGTCAACAATAATACAAATACAATGACCAGACAACATCTACATAGCTACACTTGGCCAAGCTCACACATAGTGTTACCACAGAGATATTTCACAGATGTAATATCCACATAATAGGCAAGCTGTTAAATATATTAATTTATCTCATTTCAGGGAATTTTTCTTGTAGTTGAATGTTCAGTACGGAACAGAGAGATCTGGAGAGACTGTTCTGTATGTAACTGTTCAACAAGCATATCAAAATTTTCTTTTCAACTCTATGAATAAGCTTCATAAAACACTTCAAGCAATTAGCAAGTTGTTACCTAAAAATGTTAAGTTTTGGGGGGGAGAAAGAGCAGCAGAATTCTTGAGAAGGAAAAGGAAAGGTGGTATCTCTGTCTCCTCTCTGTCAGTGCTACATTCACCCATTTTGCACAGTTCCTCCCTTCTACATGGGCAAACACAAAGGCACATTTCTCCTCCCTCAGAAGAGCACTTCAGACACCCAGCCTCAAAGCACTTGAGGCGATGCCCCTCCTGCTCCACTTTGCATGAGTCACCAGATGTTTACTGGAGCAGGAAACCAGGCCCCAGTGAGCACACCATTCTGTAACAGCCTCTGCAGGTGACATTTATATTTGGAGGGCACAAAGCGTGAGAGACTCCACGGCCCCAACTTCCTCAAAAGTATCACAAAATAATGCTCTAAGCACCCCACAGGATCGGAAACACAGGATACAAGAAGAAGGGAGAGGGCTAGTAATTGTACACACATGCAGAGAAGGGGTCAGACCACCACTTTGACTGTTGCTACACTTCATCTGCTCTCATTTCTCAAAAGCTACTGGAGTTAATTTATTCCTTCAATTCTATTAAGGTATCTCAGGGATTATTTCATATCTTCATCCCTTTTTACAACTAACTGAAATCATAGCTAAGATGAAGATGTATTTAATTGGTTAAATTTCTCTTGCTTTTCAAAACTGAGATATTCCAAGTATCCCGAAGGCATTTAATTCCAAAACAGGAAGCAGAAGAGGAGAGGACTTAGTAATTCTAATCATGTGCAGATCTCATGGAAAGTATTTTCCTAAGCATTTGCTGAAAGAACCTTTTACTGTACTGCATGCTGCTGCGTGTACCCCAAATAGGGCCCCACAGAAACCACAAGATATCTACTACTTAAATTTCTTCTGGTTACGTAAAGGAATCAATCTAGAATTAACTACAAGCATGCTTTCCTAAATATTAAAGTTCAGTCACACACAAAACAGGATGCAGGGGACAAAAATGCAACTAAGAATACATTCTGTACAATAAATTTTATTCATAAGGCAGAGGATACAAATGGTATTGTTACACACAATTTAAATTATTTTTTTCCTTAACTTCAGTCCGTAGTTTTCTGCGACTCACCTGCAATCCCTGAAAGAATAATTTCAGAATAAAGGCCTGGTGTCCACATGATACTTCAAATGTTACTGCTGAGGCCTCTACCCCATAAAGTTTCAGTTAATGGAGGATCTCAGCATTTCCAACTGTGCTGATTCTGGAAGGAATATTTGAGCAGATCAAGAATTATGTCTGTAACAATCAGTCCCCAAGTACCAGGACTTTTTATATGTCAAATTCCACAGAACTTTTATGCAGTTTATAGAAAAAAAGGCAAATGTTGTCTTTTTAAATCAACACATAAGTTTTCACAAACATTTATACACCTATGCACAGCACCATAAGTGTAGATAAATAATTTTTTTTTTAAAGCAGAGGGTAATTTTTTCCCAAAGGACTCTTCGCCTCTTCCAGCACACAGGACAGAGAGTCAGCAGCAGTATCATATTTATTATTCTTGTCACTCAATAAGCAACATCCAAGCCCCAGATGGAGATGAAGTGTGGGAAACACTGCTCTGTGTCCCTCATACTGAGGCAGACCATAAATCCGCATTTCTACAGAAATGACTCACAGACAATTACATCAGACAGAGGAAAGTGCTCAAAGAAACAAAAGTTTCATGGAACTTGAGGTGGAAATTTTGTGATCCTTTGGGATTTGCCTTTTCAAGGGAAGGAAGGAGGACACATAACTAGATTAGTAGACAAATTTCCAATTAACTTGGGAAGGTTTGGGAAACTTTCATCATTGGCAGGCATTCACACAAAACTGAATTTCCTCAATAAAAAGATATTATTTGAGCACGGGTCACTGATGTTTAGAGTCACACTCAGCATGGTCAGTAAGTGTTTTATAACTGGATTTGGGAGAAAAGAGATGTGAAAGTGTTGTCTGTCATCAAAGCAGAGAGAAAAAAACAAAGGAAGAAAAAGAATGGATAAAGAGTAAAATAGAATGGACTGAGAGTAGCCCTGAAGAGAAGGATTTGGAGGTCTTGGTGGGTGAGAATCTCAAGATGAGCCAGCAATGTACACTTGCAGCCCAGAAAGCCAACTGTGCCCTGGGTTGCATCCAAATTAGTGTGAGCAACAGGTGGAGGGAGGGGATTCTGACCCTCTTACTCCACTCTCATGAGACTTCACCTGGAGTCCTGTGTACCGTTCTGGAGTCCTCAGCACAAGACGGATGTGGATCTGTTAGAGTAAGTCCAGAGGAAACCATAGAGATGATCAGAAGACTGGAGCACCTCCCATATGAAGACAACCTGAGAGTTGGGTTTTAGCCTGGACAAGAATGAGAAGGCTTTGCAGAGGCCTTATAGCAACCTCCCAGAACTTTAAAGTGGGCCTACAAGAAAACTGGGGAGGGGCTTTTATCAGGGAATGCAGGGATAGGACAAGGGGCAACAAGAGGCGAAGAGAGGAGATACAGATTAGGTATTAGGAAGAAAGTTGCTACTGTGAGGGTGGTGAGGCACTGGGGCAGGTTACCCAGAGAAGTCATGGACGTCCCTGGAGTTGTTCAAGACCAGGCTGGTTGAGACTCTGAGACACCTGATCCATTTGAAAGTGCAGGAATGAGTCCCTAAGTACCAGGTCTTTCATGTGTCAAATTTCACAGAACTGTATGCAGTTTATAGAAAAAAAGGTGAATATTGGCTTTTTATTACAACACGTATGTTTTCACAACATTTACAGACCTATGAACAGCATGAGTGCAGATAAATAGATTTTTTTTAATAGCAGAAGGAAATGGCAGGGAGGGTTAGAACCAGATGATCTTTAAGGTCCCTTCCTACCCAAATCATTTTATGATTCAACAATTCTATGAAATTAAAATAGAAATACAAATAAAAGAAAAAGGAAAAGTGCTGTAAGTATCACTAGCTCATTTAGTGAAAGGTCTATAGTAGAGTGATATAGGAGACCCAGAGAGTTCAGAGGGAAGCACTCACAGTGTCGGTATCCTGTTTCAAGAACTCTGGCAACACAGGAAGAACCAAAGACTTCTGGAGGACACTTAGTGCAAGACATGGAAGAATATATTACACTAGGTTCTGCCTTTGAGACGGAGTGCTTCCAGTGCCTATATTCCAGCTGTGAATGCTACAAAGAAAAGGAAGTAATGCAGATGATGATAGATCAGCTTGGATGAAGAACTGTGAAAAAAAGAAGGGACTACAGGACTACAAATAGGGCTGACAGAATATTATTTGGATAGCAGTCTCTCAAATGCTGTTAGCAGACATTAATACTGCCAGAAACTGCCAGAGACAATGTTTCTAATACTGCCAAGTCTCAGGTTTTCTTAGATGAGCTCCTTGAATTATTTCTTCACTAAAAAAGTCAATACATTAATTAAAAAAGTACTTTTATGTGGATTAACAAAGTTTTGAGATTATTATGAGATAAGTGCTTATGTAATACAAATGACTTAAAGACTGCAATTCCATATGAGTACAAACAAATACAGAGAGATAGCAGCATAAATGATATTAAGCTTATTTGTATGCTGCGTCTTGATGAAACTCTAACCAATCATATGACTGCAAATCAGGTGGGAATCTCCCACTGTCAGACTGGCAGAGATCAGCGAAATTGTAATGCTTCAGACAGAAGATCAGAGTGAGCTCTGCTTTCTAGGATCAGCTAGGAATTTTACAAACCAAAGAAGTGGCTGTTAGTGTTTTAAAACCGATCTTCACATTCTATGGTGAACTCAGAAATGAGTTTTGGCCTGCAATGTGCAAATGATCACAGAACAGGTATTTTATGGATCCTGCTATACTGAGTATCTGTTGAGACAAACTGAGCCATTCCACATCTATGCTAAGATTTTAAAAAAAAATTGAGAAATTAAGGGAGATTAAGACTTAAAGCAGCCCAATTAAAAAGCTGAAGGACTGAAATTTGGAAAAGGCTTAAATTTATTTAAATCAGAGATATGAAATCTGTCTAAAATGTATACCCTGATCACTGAAAAAACCTCACTACAGCAGAAAGCTGCAGATTTAACTGAGTGAATAATCACCTCAGAAAGGATACCAAGAGTATGCAAAAAAATCTACAGAGTATACAAAAGAGGAATTGCAAGCCGAAAAAGCTACATCATCAGTTAGAAGCAGAAAGTGAAAACTGCCAAAATTCAAGCTGGATTTACACTTAAAACCAGTAAAAGACTCACCAGATATGAGCAGAAGAAAAACAAGGTACAAAAGTGGTACAAAAAAGCAGTAAGACTGAGCTTCCAATTAAAAATAACACAGGAACAGCTCCAAGTCTAATTTCAGATTTTGTCTCAGTGCACAGTATGCCAATTCAGAGCACTAAGGTATAAGATGGGAGTACAAAGTAATGGTTGATGAGGATGGGGTTACATTCATCCCACGCTAGGTGGCCAACACATATTTTGGTCACTGGTGGGTAAGCCAAGGAGGACCAGAACAAACTCCAATCTAAAAAAGCCTAGAAGAATGGACATAGCAAGGTAAAGATTTCAGTAGCAAAGTTTATTTATAACTGAATAATGCTGTAATGATAAACCATGAATATAAAAGAACAAATTAAGTATGCATATTTAAGAAAGGGGGGGAAAGCTACATACATAACCACTGTCTGGCATCAGTGTATACAGGTGTTAGAACCATTTTTGAAGGAAAGAATAATTAAACATACACAGCAATACAGAAACTGGGATAAAATATAACATCGTTTTACCTAAGGAAGAGCATGCCAAAATAACCTGGTATCTTCCTCTATTAAGATAACTATATAAATTAATGGACAAGGAAATGCAGGAGATTCAATCTGTCTGTATTCACTAGAACACCTGATAATGTGCCAAATGGGAAATAATTATTCAAACTGGAGAAGATGGGGATTATGTTAAAAGTGTAGTACACACAAAACTGGAAAAAGGGGAGATAATAATGGGATATGCTGAAAGGAGACTTATTAGGAGACAGTTGGCCAACTAAGCACCTCTAAAACTAATCTTAGTTAAAATATTTCTCAATAACCTCAGCACAAAAGCAAGGGATTCTTGACAAATTTTGCTGATGATACAAAGCTGGGAAGCATGGTCAATAGAGCATGAGATAAAAACTATTAGAGGAAATAGAGTTTGTAACACAAGTGTTGCCACATGGAGATTACCCTGATCTCAGCACTACTTTCCTTCTTTGTCACAAAAGTATTGACAGTATCAACAAATCAAAAGACAAATGCCCCTCATTCCTCTATTGCAACTACTGATTCCCCCACACACTTCACAGATCTCATTTCTCAACCCTGTTTTACAGAAAGAAAAGAGAATTTGAAATGCTGAGCTCTGACCAAAGACTGCAATTGCCATACCACAAGAGTTCCAGTATTTTAACACGTATTTTTCTTTCATCAACATAAAAAATAAATATGAACATTTTTCACAACAAAAAAATTCTGGTTAGAAAATGTCAGTATTTCCAAATTAAAGCATGGCACACAAATCTGCTGAATCGGTTAACTTAGAAACAGCTGGACATTGGGCTTGATAATCCTAGTAGTGTTCATAAACTTATACACATCTGATTCTCACCCATAGAACAGGGTTTCTAATCATCCTGTCTCTACTTTGAGGCATTCAAATTCATTTCACTACTCTAATGGTCATATAGACAAAGGAAATACTATAGCACCAAAAGCGTAATGTCATTTTCCCCAACAGAGCATCGGTGGGGAAAGATCTAAAAATCACATCTCTGCTGGGCAATGTGGCACAGTGTTGAACTGTTGCTAAAAAACATGCCAAAAAGTTTAACACATTATCACACTTTCAGTAGGATTAAACTGATCCTAAGTAAACTACTTAGGTTTCATTTGTCCAATTAGAAAAATTGATTAAAATCTGAGTTTGTGGAAAATTAATTTTTTTACTAAAATATCTACTCAAACCTTCACCACGGCCACAGTATCTATACAGCAATAAGTAAAGGAGAACTGCAGATTTATAAACCTGTCTACAACTATTACTGTGAAAAAAGAACAATAAAGGCATCTACTATTTAGAGAAAATTCACTTACTTCATATTGATATCAGGGACATTTCAAATCCTTTTATGAGGCTTTTACTACATAGACATATTAAGCATACTGAAAAAGTACTTCAAGAGCCAAAGTATATATTTACATGACAGAACGTGAAAACAACATCAATTTCCTGCAGCTCACCATGTAGAAGGCTACAGTTACAACCAGTTTTGTTCCTTGCCTCTGAAAACAACTGTCAATACACAAATCTGATTCAAAATAAAATCAAAGGACTTACCTCAAAACAGCCTGTCCCCAAGGTCTACAGTTAAAGCATCTATCACCTCTACAGATCTGTTTCATATATCACCTAAAACATCTAAGCTGCATAATAACATCAAGAAGTGAGAGAGCAGCAGCCTCTAACAGTGCAGGAGGAGCAGTCACATAGATAAATATGTAGTTTTATCAAACAAGACTGTCTTATTTGGGGCTGGGGATAATCCTACCTATTACCGCAGTTCAAATGGCTAGTGGAGGCTCTTGACCCAAGCCCATACCAGCAGCACTTTGCTGATGTGGCCTGACAGTAGAACATGCCCAGCGTGGACTTGTCATGCTACTGAGATGCTTCCAAATAGTTTCTCACATTTTTCTACAAGAGCTCTTTCAAATGTCTCTATTTCAATTGAATAAGAAATGTTACTGCTTTTCCCTTGAGTATAAACATTCACACTAATCCATTCCCCCTTCCCACCAATTAGAGTACATCCAGTACAAACAAAATTGTACTTTTCCTCCCACTCCCACCAGAGACACAGACCACCAACAGGAAGTCATGCTTCAAACTAAATTTGAGGGCAGAGGGGGTTACACAAGCCCTCTATTTCTTCTCTATTGCTGCTTCTTTTTCTTCATTTTTAATTATCCTCCAGTCTCTCAGAGATATGGGTCACCAGAAAAATGGGTAACTACTTAGAATACAGTGTGTTAGCAGTCAAATAGAAAACATGGTTGCTATTCAGGCTGAATAAACAACCTGCAGCAGGGGAATCCATAATGATATACATGCCCTCATTACTACAGAACATGCAGTAGGAACTCCTCACATCATATAATGTGTTCCATCTCGGCAAAGTAATGTTTCCCCCCCTCCTTTGCTCATAGAAAACTGTAAAATTAAAATGGGGTGACAAGAAAAATAGGGACAAATTCATCTCTAGTTTAACTCTGTGTGCTTTAACGTGTTGCACAGAAGAATAACATAGACCATTGTCCTAACACTCATTATATGCAGTTCTATTGTGAAATACAGTTTGTTCTATCATTAATGTACAGGTTGATTATCTGTTAATATAAATGCCAGACAGCTTAGTTCTGAGATTTTAATTTTCACAGATAGTCTTTAATTTTATGACGTACTTTTTTTAGTTGCATTATGTTCTTATTCTACAGTTCCAGCTTGAAAAAAATTAGGCAAAATATTCAGTAATAAGCCCAGTAGGACTGAGATAAAACAGGAACAGAAAAGGTGCTAAATATATCTATTTCTTCTTTAAGCTTGGAATAGTTAAAGGAAAGTAAACATTACAACACAATCAGGGATTAATTGAACATAAAGGTCTTGCCTTAGTAGTTATATCATATATTGTAAGGAGTTTTGCCCAGATCATGAGAGGCACTACAAAGTTCACTACATATTCCGTATCAAGATTACTCTTTTACAAAGTTATTTATTTTGTTAAGTTCCACCCCCTACAAATGCAAGCTGCTCTGTGAAAACTGAGACAGAAAGGTGAAGTGCTTTGATCAACTTTATATGGTAAACTCACAACAGAATTGAGAGCATAGTTTACTTATTCTGATTCCTAGTGCCAAAACGCTGAGCATTTCCAAACAATCAAAACAATAATTAGCTACCTTACAACTCCGTATTTTAGCTAAATTACTTCAAAATCAGTTCTGAAACCCTTGCAGGCAAACTGTTTATGAACATTAGCAACTGTTAAAACAAGAGATGGCAGTAAAAGACACAAGACATATTAAAGAATTTTTTGCTTTCAAAAGCAAATATTCCAAAATGAAGATTAAATATTATCAATCTGTAATCATTCAGTAGTAAAATATCAACATATTTAGTACGTTCTTTTTGTAATTGTTTAATTTTAAAATTGAAATCAGGGCAAAATATGGTTTATCAAAGGTCCTCTAATCACAGGACAACATTAACACAATGACATCTGAGAAAGCCTTGTAATACATCCTGGGACCTTGACAGCTTTAGCCACTGTCAAAACTGTGATTTGAAAATATCTACCAAATAAATTAATCACAGAAGCAGGTACTGAAAGTATTCTTAAAACAAAGCTTTAGCTATTCTGATCAACAATTCTCTTCCCACATACTCCTCTGTTAGCTCTTCAATTGCACAATTTTTCCTCATGGCAAAGAATCTTAAGGTTTTTAAGTAAAACAGTAGTAGAAAACCTCAATTCTTAACATAATCTTTAGATGAAAGATGAAAATGGGAAACAAAAAAGAGACATTAATTTTATAACAACAACTAAACACACATAAAATCCCTTAAAAATGACGAAGGATGAATTCTGTGTAAAACAGGGCTGGGATGAGCTTTCCAAAACTGACTGACCAGCTATGGTGTATTTGCCTTGTTTCAGTTTACCATGGTTCATAGTGGTTGTACAAGAGCAACCTGCTTGATACATGACGGGGTTTTATACAATTCCATTTGATTAGGAATAAAAAGGACAAAACATAAATAAATGCAGAAGATCTGGATCATGTTAGCCTGGCAGACCATGTTGGGATCTAGCGAGGTTTGGGTTTTCCAAGATGCAGAATGTTAGATAAAACTCCTGCCCCCACATCAACTACAATACTTGAAATGTCAGTTAGATGATCAAGAACAAGGAACAGGATGTGTTATCAATCCTACTGCTGCTTTCAAAGACCAATTGTACATTACACACTTTCTTAGAGACGCTAGTTTCACTTTAAAACCATTACGGGATTCACCCCAGGGTATTGAGAGAGCTGGCGGATGTACTGGCCAAACCCCTTTCCATCATCTTCCAGCAGTCCTGGAAGACTGGGGAGGTTCCTCTGGACTGGAGGCTGGCTGATGTTGTGCCCATCTACAAGAAGGGTCGCAGGGAGGATCCGGGGAACTACAGGCCTGTCAGTCTGACCTCAGTGC
>WAAB01011229.1:64531-80592 GCA_013389865.1 Piaya cayana
CCAGGGGAGGTTTAGGTTAGAGATTAGGAGGAAGTTTTTTACAGAAAGGGTCATTAGGCACTGGAATATGCTGCCCAGGGAGGTGGTTGATTCACCTTCCCTGGAGGTGTTTAAGTTACGGGTAGACGAGGTCCTGAGGGACATGGTTTAGTGTTTTGTGGGAGTGGTTGGATTCGATGATCCAGTGGGTCTCTTCCAACCCGGTGATTCTGTGATTCTGTGATTCTGTGATAAAAGTGAAGTATCTCTCTGATTTGTTTTGGGAACATATTCCTGGCTAAACTTCATATGAAAAACGTACTAGGGACCCAGGTTTTGAAAGAATGAAATCTGAGAGATTTTGAAGACCACATTTAGGACAAAACTGAAAATCTCTCTCACACATAAAGTAAAGATGAGATTTGTATTTTATAAGGGAAAATCCACATTCTTGTGCAACCTATACTCTAATTTCATGACCCTCCAAGCAGCCTTGCAAAATCTGAAAGAAGCAGATATATATATCTCAACAAAGGCATTAAATCTAAATACTTATCTTTCACCACAGCCATGGATAACACAAAATTAGTAATAATTATGTATGAAATAGGAGGGCAAGGGACCTTCCAGGTCATTAAGTTCAGTATCTCATTATCACAATTATCAAACATTGTACCATGCCTTTTATTAAATTTATATCATTTTCTATGAAAACTAACTGGCTTTGGGATACTATTGTTTCTCTTGGAAAGCCATTCCAGCACCTCACTTCTCTGGTTCTAGTGCAAGTTTATCCAAGTTCAGTTTATACATTTTAATTCCAGTGCCAACATTTTAGTTTAGTTTAAATAGCTTTCTCATTCCCTGGCATTTAAACCTTTTTTCCCCTCAATTTATTAACAGAGATAAATCATATTTCCTTTCAGGCTTTGTTTTTCCTTCGGCTAAACAAGATGAATTCTTCTCATCTTTTCTCACAAGACCGGTTTTTCCCAGCCCAATTTTCCGAATCACCATAACAATTCTACTATTTTTTAATCCCCTCTTACTCTTTTTTTTTTTTGAGTGGGAGTAACTGAAATTAAACATACAGCACAACAGATGAGTCCTCAACATCTTTGTTGTATAATACCAATTTCAGCTCCAAGCAACACCCAGACAGAACCTACAACTGTCTATATTTCATCCATGTCCATTAGCACAGTAATCTTATGATCAACTAAAAACTGCATTTCTTTCTCCTCCTGGGTCATTTCCATCTAATGAGCCATGAGCTTCTGAAACAGAATTACCTTATCCTTATTCCCCAAGTATCTGACCTTAAACTTCGCACTACTAAATTTCATCCTCTTTCTGTTATGCCCATCCTCAAGGTTCTGCGGTCTCTTCACAGGAATTTCTTATCTTCTGCTGTATTGACAGTGCCTCCAGAAATTTTGCCATCAGCAAATTTAATTAACCCTCTCCTACTTCCTGTATGAGAATTTCTAGTTAAAACATAAGATTTCTCCAAGGATTAATTCTTGTGGTATTACTCAGCTTTGTTTTCCTGTGTGTCATTAATATAAAAAGTTATGCTCATCAAAAAGTGGATTAGGAACAATGATTTCTCCAACAAACCAGTTATTTTGCCAAACAATAGGTAATGGTTCAATATATCCACTATCTTCCATAGACCCATCTTGTGTTCCATCCTAATTCCATTTTCAACCTTTATTTGTTTCTTCCTTAAGAATCTTATATTCAAAGGCCTTTAATTCCATTGATGTTAGGCCAATAAATCTACAGCTTTTTGCTGTTTTAAACAGAAAATAAGATTTGTTCTTTGCATTCCAGCACTATCAACCAACCAGATAGATACCTGGCAGGGATTCTAGGGCAGTTCTCACCTTCTATTTCAAAATCTCCTCTCAAATTTTACTTGCCTCTTGACCAAAGCATTTCTGTCTATATACGCTCCCATTCTCATTAGCCATCCTGCTTTCTCTGAAATTGTCTTTACTGAAAATGGGAATTCATTTCCATTTACCCAGTGGAGAGAGTAAAATCTAATTTTGTCTGGCATCTTTGCCCTGGGCTTGCTTCTCTTCCTTTAATCTTCCTATATGCAGGGTTATGGAACCTCTTGACATTTGTCTCAGCACCTTTCAGACCTATTTTCAAGATACAATGCAGGTTTTCCTATGGGGAATTCTTTTTATATCTAAAACATCTAACGTATACCCTTGCTCCACTCCTTAAGGTTGCTTTATTTTCCTGATGACCTTGCTGCAATGGTTAGATTTCAGACTACACTGCACTTCCAGCTGAAAGGAAGTCAAAGTATGCTTCAACCAAAGTCATTAAATATCTTTAAGAAATTACAATCTGTCCTTTCAGAATTAAGAAACTTAAATACTTGTCCATCTATTTACTCTAACCAGCATAGTTCAAGCTTACTCTCTAAAGCCAGCTATTACATAATTTTTACTACATGTTAAAACCAAACTTGAAAGACTCCCAGGTTTTGCTTGTTATGAAAATCAACTGCTGAAAAAAAATCCATCAGCTGTTACAAACAGAAGACTTACCATTTTTAGAAATGCTATCACATAAATAATTAGATTTAATAACGCCATAGTTATCAATAAATCACTTGCAATAGTCTAGTGGGGAAGATTAATTCCACGGGTTTGCCTTCAAATGCTATTATTGACATGGAAAACCTCCTTGTTTCAACTATTTTTTTCACTTAAAAGTTGTAAATCCTCCAGAACTGATTTCTAGTTTCAGAACAAATATTTTCCCTAACCTACTTTCAGACAGATGTGTTGAGGAAGCTTTCTGTATTCTTCCAAATATCATGGATACAATTGCTATTTATCTGCCATTACTAAAAATACTCAAGAAAAACATTTATAAAGTGCAGCAAAAGGAAAGTTTGAAAATTCCTGTTTATTTTACAGTAAGCTTCAGAGAATAGCACATTACTAAATAGAAATACAGATGGTACAGACAGCTGGAAACTATTTAGTGTATGCAATCATTTCATTATATTGCGTGGTTTCCTGACATTATCAGAATCAATCATCTGTTTCAACAAAAGCATGTTCATAACTTCTAGAGAGATGGCTTAGGTACCAGAAAGAACATATCCCTATTAGCATGACACTCTGCATGGGTTAAGGTAATATCCTACTCCTCAGCAAGGTTAATTACATCAAACAAAGCAGTGCATGAATAACAGTTACTTTGCCTCCAGAAGTAAGCACTTATAACTCTTTCAAAAAGAGAATAAATAGAAGGTCCCTGAAAAACAGTTCACAACTTGAGTTACTTCCTTGTTATAGCCATGTTTGGCACATCTGAAAAATGTTGTCTCTTTTTATCCCCTCTCTGTTATTTGCAACATACAATACATAACTGCAAACTGTGTGAGTGTACTGGGAAAACCCATTTGGAAGGTTTCTCCCCACTCCAGGTGGCATGCGCTATTGTTTAATTTAATACATTTCATAAAACTTATCATTTTGAATTTCTAGCATTTTACTGAATTGTAACTTACACATAAACATTTTATTTTGCAACCAGATGAATATAACCATATTTCCTCTACCCTGGGAGATACGGTATTTTAAAATACCTAATCTTTGATACTGGCAGTGGGAAATTCAAGAGGTGGATGAAAGAGACGGAAAGGAAAAACAATGGAAAAACCACCATTCTGCTCTCCTGATTCTGAAAATGCTGCTGTTTGTAATCTCACTTCTGACAGTCTGAGACTGCTCTAATAGTACTCTCTAACTGCTTAGAATGGGCTCATAACCTTCCTTACCAAACTGGATCAGTTCAGTTCCCTCCTACTCCCTAACATCTCTATCTATTCATACATTCACCCCTTGTATGTATACATACTATTAGTAAGTTCAGCTCAAAATGTTAAGTGTTCAGTTGTCAATTATCATTACTTAAAATTTTTCAAGGTGCTTGATTTTTATTTGATTTGCTTAAGCACTTTGTTATATTACTCATATATGGTTATTAAATATTCTTCAGTCACTAAAGAAAACTGATTTTGCTTTTTAATTGTGTGTTATTTACATCTTTGAAGAATATACTTCACAAGTATAAGGGAAAAACTCATCACAGCAAGACTTCTAGACCTGACTGAAAAAAGAGATATCATTCACTGGAACACCTACAACATAACCAGCTGTCAGTACAGTAGACTCTTAAAAAACTGATGTTTACACATCGTTAGGAGATCTATGACAAAGAACTGTCTTTGGAAAACAACAGGAAGAAGTTAATCCTCTATTACAGTAAAATAATACCAACAGACAAAATCTTGAAGTACCAGCTAAATAAAACACTGTGAGGACACTTTCCAGAACAATAAGTGCATCAGACAACAACAGGGATTTCAGTTGAAGATAATGAACTGCATTAACTAAAGGACATCAGCAATAAATCCATTCATGTTGGTTTTCTGTTTCTTCCTTTTTGCTAATATCACAGTAGTATCTGGGCAGTTTTCAGAAAGAAGACTTAAAAAAAAAGGACATTAAAGTCTAGCTATTTTTAGAGGTATTCTGAGAGATGAGTTTGAAACAAAACTCCATAATGAGACTCTGCCTTGGCAGCAGAACACTCTTTTTGTGTAGAGAGAGGTTCAGATTGGACGTTAGGAAAAATTTCTTCACAGAAAGGGTTATCAAGCACTGGAACAGGCTGCCCAGGGAGGTGATTGAGTCCCCACCCCTGATGGTGTTTAAAAGGCAGGTAGATGAAGTGCTTAGGGATATGATTTAGTAGCAGACAGGTACAGCTGGATGTGATGATCTCAAAGGTCTTTGTAAACCTAGGGATTCTATGTTTCTATGAAAAGAGGCAACATTATTAGAAGAGATTAAAAACCTGGAGAACTATATGGAGCCATAAGTAAAATTTAATATATCAAATGATTAGCAGTGGCAAAAAGTACCTTGTCTAGATTACTGATCGCCAGATATTTCCAAGTGTTCCAGATGCTCTCTATAAAATAAAAGTTTAGACTAACACCAGTGTTTGACAACATTGTTCAGAAATACCTTTACTTCATCATTAAGATATGATTTACTTTGATTCAAAAACTTGGACATTAAAGATTTCTGTGTCTGGCTACTAAGACTCTTACCTGTAAAGCAGAATCAGATACAGTTCACAGTACAGTAAGTCCTTAAAGGGTAGAATTCTAATATATACTTGCTCTGAAATACGCTATAGCAACGAATGTCCAAGCAATTATATAGCTATATAGCTATTAAGTCAACCAGAAAAAAAAATCTTCAAATGCACAAAAAATGGAGAAAAGAAGCATTACTCATACTGAATTTAAAAGGAGTGTCTCCATTCCATCCCATTTTCAAAGACAGCCATCTACTCTAAGTATAAGAGATGCCTAGCACTGTACAATGCTTGTACAGTAAAATCCAATGTTTTCCCTGGAAGCCTTAAGAATTTTGCATATATGAAGAAATGGGTAATAAAGCTTGGTAGAATCACTGGGCTTACAATACAGATTTACTTTAGTACCAGACACACACACAGCATTTTTTGATAGAACAGTATACTTCCAGAAATTTAGGACAGACTTAGCAAGTCCCAAGTATCTATATAATGCAGGATCAAAAATGCTACTGGAAAGGTTCAATACAGTTTTAATATTCACACACATTCAAATCTTCAATTCATGGGGACAGATGTTTTATCAACTACAGGTATGCTGGGCTTCACCAAAGAAAGTGATGTTTTAATATCCATACACTCAGCATCTTCTGACATGACTGCAAGGCTGCCCATCGAGGGACTTTACTCACAGTTAGTTATATGCACTCTCTGTCTTCCCAAAGGCACTCAAGGAAAGAGAGGAAAAACATTCAATAGCAAAAAAAAATCTGTTAATCATGCAAGCATAGTTCTTCAATCAACTCATGTTTGTTTTCGATAATACATCAAATCCACATGACAAAACATTTTGAAATTGCTCATCTGGTTGCTTGTTAAATATTGTACACTCACAATCACCTTGAATCATTTTCAAATATTTTGTCTGATTGATACTTCTTTCCTTCAGATTTGCATCTTTTGGTCAACTGATTTTTAGGTCCAAGGAAGGACAAGGCTTTTCCTTCAGCTGGGACATTTATAAGGTGCTTTTCATAAGCATTCTCTGGCACACAATAAGTCACCAGCACATGCTTCAAGATTCCTTCAGGCAGAGGACTTTTATGGTGTCTGTGCTCTATTCAGCCATTTAATTCCATAAAACTTAGAGGAGTTTAATTATCTTTAAAAAACCCTACCTTGCTCAAATGTGGTCAACATCATTCCAATGATGGAAAAAATTTCTAAGAGGCAAGGGTGGAGCCAGAAACACACAATGCAGAAAATCAGATCAAAACCATTTTTCCCAATAAAATCCAAAGGAGAATATTATCCCTGGCTAATCCTTCATACAGAAGGTCCTTTGCATACTCATCTTTCCAATGTTTAACATTTTTTCTTAGAATTCAAATTTGTGCAGATATGGTTTACATGAAAACTATTCCTGATGTTAAATGGCAAGTATTTTTCTACCTTTTCAAAACATAGGGAAAAAATTGAGGATTGTGAAAATAAGCATCTAACAACAGACAGCAAATAAAAATATTTTGAAAATTAGAAACTCAGAAGGGGTTCTACCATTTACACTTAAGTTGCTGCAGTTGTATTATTTATTTTTGAAAGCTGAATAATTCTACCTAATATCAGACCACGGGATCAAAATTTTGATTGCATACTTTCTTCAACTGTTATGGAACAGCATTTCTACATCTTAATCACTGGACCAGTTAAACTTATATTAAACATACACTATAAGCCTATAATAAAACACACGCTGTGACACTGCTGAAGCATAAGGACCCTACAAAGGAGATACTTAAACGTATACCAAGCATCCTACCTAGGATTTAGGATTTCATATGGGCAGCTTTTATTGCTCTTGTGTTCATTCTTGCAAACCCACATAAATACTCAAGACAATTACTTTTGCCTTAGCTTCTAAATCATAGGTAAACCCCTCAAAATAAGAAAACTTCATTTAGATTAAGAGGTTTCTTTTTAAGTTCCTATGTGGCCTGATTTTCCAAAGCACTATGTACTTGAAGGTTCCACTAAAGAAAGCCAGGCGCCTCACCACTGCTACCTATCAGGTCAGTTCAGAAACCCACACTTACTTTCTAGAGGCTGATGAAGATCATGGGGCCCAGATGCCCAAAACAGGATAATATGCAGTCATGTTTATCAAATTC
Source organism: Piaya cayana (assembly GCA_013389865.1). NCBI lineage: Eukaryota > Metazoa > Chordata > Aves > Cuculiformes > Coccyzidae > Piaya > Piaya cayana. Next base: position 71,824 of record WAAB01011229.1, read on the forward strand.
TCCTGACACATTACATGTCTAACTCTAACATGATCAGTATTATCTGCTAGCATCCCAAAAGTGTCTATTTGACTGAACAGTGCATAAAGGAGGAAAACTAAGGCGGCGAGGGCCAGAGAGCTTCACGGACAAATCAATATTATTTCAAATGAAGTCCTTCTTTATTGTGGGTTAACCCGTTTATATAGGGCAAGCAGGCCAAAAACATCAGGTAAACACTCATTGGTCACTGCCCTAGCAACCAGCCTCTCCTGGCAACCGCCCATCCCAAAATCTCCCTGCCCCAGCAGGCCTGAAAAGCTCTTGCCCCCTTGCAAACCACTCCATTAACATAACACAACAGAGTGATCCAAACTCCCAGCCCTGCCCTGCAAGGGTACTTAAGGAAACAATCCCAACAGAAAACCAAAAATTTTCACAAGTTGAAGAACTAACAAAGCTGCAAGATGGAACTCAGTCTGCTTAAGCTAGACATCTAAGATTCACTAACTGAGATTCAGAGCTTAAGTTTGGACTTAGCTTGTGAAGAAACAACTGGATTTGAAGGTCTCCAAAAGCAGACCATGGCTATATAACTGCTACCTCAACTCCAGCAGACAAGATCTTTATTTAGAGACACTCAAAAGAACACAGGAACTTAGCTCTTTACTTTTGGAGGACTGCTTTTCATAAGCACAAATGCTGGTACACTAAGGAAACTCAGGGCTAGGCCTGCATCAGCAAGTAATACACTGTTACAGGAAAAGATCAAGGGCATCAATAGCTTGAGGTCAGAACCCACAGTGTAGGCAGCTCCATGGTTTTACTGCAGGTTGAACTTAGTCTGATTCTCTGAACTGAAAGACCAACAGTATGTGGTTCAAAGCTGTACATAAATGTCAGTCATTGCTTTGGACCCTTAAATATCCATTCGGAGCTGATGTCCATGCAGTTCGTATTGGAACAGATCTTCTAATCAAGTTCACGTGCATCAAACTAACCACCTCATAATAAGTGGGGACATTTGGAAGCTTTGCTCCAAAATAACATTATTGCTTTGAACCACAGTATTAACGTAGGCATGGGCTAAATAAATACCAGGTTCTTACTATAGCTTTCATCTCTCCCTCCCCTTTTCTTCATCCTTGGGTAGAAATCAACCAGTTTAGTTATTATTAGCACCTTTGTACTCCCTCTCACTGATTAGTATTGCAAAACGTGCTAAGAACTTAGCATTTTCAGAATATGAATAACCTCGTGCCACATGTGGCTGATCTTGGCAAATAACTCCAAACGCACATTGTGGTGGAGCACGAAACAGAAAGAATGATCTCTTAAGACCATTCCCAAAGCCAATCAGTCAAAACCCAGTTATTTACAATCACTAGCTTTCCCAAATTAATGCCTACCAGAGCTGTGCTTTCATCCTGAATGACCATGATGCCGAAATCCTTAAAAAAAAGACCTTTGCATAAACCACACTTTATACAAGGTTTCCAATTTATGTGACAACTTGTAACACAGTAACTGATTGTTGAAACAGAAATGCCCACCTTATCAACCTATCACAATGACTGGTTGTAAAAAACAGCCAGTATGTGAACAGTTTAAAGCCATGCAGGGAGAATACACAGGACAATTTTAGAGGAACTTCTTTAAGCACATTTACTGCATGGATTGCAAAGCTTTATATCCATACACTGTTTATACGTACCTCAATCCTTTCCACGGTATCGCCATCCCACCAATTACAGCTTATTTCTTCAAACTTCCTTATTTGCTCTAAGACCAAATGGGTTTCGCTTAATTGAGCCTCTTCCCTTCCAAGAAATATTGATTTTTTTTCTCTCACAAGTAACATATCAATAGGAGGTGAACATCAGTAATGTTCTGGCTGCTATAAACTGCTTGTTCTTCACACAGTTCTCCAGTCCAGTAACAGGTGGTCAGCGTACCAGCCACTGCAACTGCAGCAGGCAGGTATACAACAGACAGTGACAAACTCCCTCCCAAACCAAATAGTTCTATGATGATTCTATATCATCAAAGACCCTTGTCATCTGAATGAACTTAGACATTCAGGGAGGGTCAACAATCAGATATTTTAAACTGGCTTGTGGTCCGAAATTACGTATCAACTCCTCTATCTCCTGGTTTGGCAAGAAGGGTTTTTTCTCTATCTTTGCTTGCTTTCCTCCTAAATAGAACTCTGAAGATTTTCTTATGAAAGCTCTTAATACTAACCCCACCAACAGGCTCAGCTCCAGGTTTCCTCATAATATTCCTTGCGAGGACCCATGATAGTCCTCATTCTTAAGTAAAGTGACTAAACTGGCAACCAATGTAAGAAATGAGGAAGCATGTCCCCAAATAAAGTGGTCTCCTTTTGCTACTGGGAGTGAAAAAAGACAGCTCCAGCTCTCCCTCACCCTTTAGTTAACAAAACCATTCTTCCCTCTCAGAGTGACACCTTCCCCTCCAGTCAGCAGCTATGGAGCATTCCTGAAAATCAGCCAGTCCAGATGTAATAAAGAAAGTAACTACAGAGATTCTAAGAAAAGAAGGGATTTTAAAGCTGGGATGTTAGCTAGCATCAGCAAGGAAATTTAAAACAGAAAATTAAATTTCAGTCTAAGACAGACATTTTGGCACAAATATTGCATGATTTTCCTTTGAGTATTGTCAGTCAAGATCCCCACTCCTGGGACTACACCTTCACAGTACATTCCAAATACACACAACATGTGGAGACACTTTGAAATTTGACAATATTTGCATTTGGACTGACATCTTCTAGTAATATGTTTGACACTGAGCACTTTTGTAACAAAGAACTGAGTTGATTTCAACCTGTCTTTTCCAAAGAATAACGGGCAGCTACACTTGAATAAGTGAACAGTTTGCTACAGCAATGTATGCTTCTAAGTTTGCAGGCACCAGATGGAAGAAGAACATTACTGCAATTCCTGCATCCCATTGTGTAACAGCCAACAAAGCCGTTAACGCTTTCTGGTGATTTCTAAGCTTTTTAACATGCTTTCTTTTGAAGATGGGTTTTTTGTGCTCTTCCAGTCTGGAGTCTAGGTCCAGCCTGTTTATTGGCAGGCTATCAAATAAGGAAAATTACAAAATGTAGATGAAAAAAATACTAATAATCATATTACAAAAATCACTAGGTGGACACAAAGCTTATGTTATAAAGTATGAGCTTTTACTCACAGCATAAGTCTTTAGCCTCTTACAAGCCACAGTGATCTCTCTTCCACACTACAGCCACCTCCCTTTCTGCATTTCAGTGTAGCACCTACCCCTCAGAAATGCCTGTCTCATGGTCCCATTGAGTTTTTATACTTCACTGTTTTCTTTTTCAGAAAGCAAACTTAAATCCAATTTATCATATGACATTACACCTTACTTCAGAACTCAGAGAAAAATAGTAAAAGATGTTTATTTCAAATTACTTATTTTTATTGCTACTACCAGATCATCAGTAGAAAACAACCCATTGAGCAAAATACTCTCAGTTACAGACATCTGCTTATGCCTAACAGTTTATCTGCCTGTCCCCAAACATATATGAACATTTAAACAATGTTCCTTTTACCTGGAATGTGGTTTTAGTACCTTGTATTCAGTAGAAGTGAGAGTTTCTCATTTAAATTGTCAATAAGTGTGTCTAAACGATGCCTGAACTAGTCACAGGCAAACCAGAGTAGAAAGATTGCACAACCTTAACAAGCTGAATTCAAGTAAAAAATACCTATGATGTATTAAAGATATATTCTCTTGTTTATTCAGAAAAACACCCATATCTCACAAATTCACAGAACTAAATTCATTTCTGCTGTGAACTAGAATAATTTTGAATTTAGGGTGATAGTAATCACACTCTTACTAATTTTTAACACTCTGCTTTGGTAGCATCACGTTAAGTACCAGTCCAGTACCAGAAAGAGTCTTACTTTCATTGCTACAATTTTAAAGGCTATACACTAAGACTTGGCTCCTACAAGATAAGAAAGTTGTGTCTCCTCACTGTGAGCTTTTCCACTGGAGGAAAGGTAAGTTATTGTTACTAATGACAACAAAATATTTTGCAAAACTAGAACATATTTTCCTGCAGCAGAAGTTCCTAAATCTCAATCAACTTCAATGCTATTTAGTTATATCTAGGAAAGACTAGACCTCAAAATCACACACTGATCACACAGTATAACTCAACAATGTCCTAAAGGAACACTGCATTCTGACCTCAAAAAGAAACCTAACTCACTGTCTTTACAATATTATTATTAAACCAAAAGTGATTGCTTTTTATTAATAAGTCTGGCAAGATTGCAGGAAATAAGTCCAACAGTGCATCCTTTTCCAGACTGGGAAATAATAACTCCTTATTGTAACAAAGGGGAGAAAAGGATTTTTTCATGTATCTTGGGAGTGACCCATGCAAGCAGTTCAGGGACAGTGATGGTGAGATGGTGTTGGGGAGGAAATAAAACTCACAGTTAGACCTCACAGCTAAAAGGACAGTAACAAGGGATTTTCTACAAAGCAGTGGCATGTGGAAGTTTGGCCATTTTGCCTGGTTCTCAGAAAGGCACTCATTCCAACGATGTAAATCTGCAATACTCACTCCAAGACAACATGATGTGCAAGCTGCAGGCAAATAATCCAAACACAGTGAAAGAAGAATCATGTAATGCTGCTGCAAAATACATGCACTCGGCCAAAACAGAAGTATTGCTCCAATACAGATGAGCATTGTCCCTAGAAAATTAGAGCATAATACTGTACCAGTACAACTTACTTTAAAAGAAACAAAGGAAGGTATATATGAAAGACGGGTGACATAAGGTTCATCCTAAAAAGTAATATGCTAACAACTGACTACATTGTGATTTTGTTTCCTTTGTGGATACAGCAGTATTGAGAAATACTGCAGTTTCTTGTTTGTGAGCTATTATGATAATTATTTTAAAATACAGACTGGAGAAAAAGAGAACATTTTGCCTGGAATCAGGGCATCACATCAGCAAACTGCCAAATGCTGAAATTATGACTGCGTGTTGCAATCTCCCTCAGGATTCCCTTGCCACTCCGGGGGGGAAACAATTATTCTAATCTACAACTGGTGCAGCAAACACCACCCAATATGCTAGTGCAGCAATGCCATAGAGCACTGGGAGCAAGGCTCATTCTTCACTCCATCCATCTACACTGGCCACCATCACTAACTTCATACACAGGTATGGGCACAGAACAGAAACACACTTCAAAACCCAGGCTTCCAAAATGTTACTTGTGATTTGGGCAGCTCTCTTACATCTCCATACTCTAGGCTGGCCAAACCAAAATATAAATCTGTGCCAATTAATTTAAAAAGCATTTTTATTGCTCAAAAATCCCTCCCCTTTACCTTCTTAAGGCTGGATTATTCCAAATGCATGAAGAATTGTATTAAGGAATGAAGAGATTTTAACATTAATCTTCTTTCTATTATATTTAAGATCACCATTAGTTTCAATGTACATGCTTGGAGCATAATCCATTTACATTTTGCATATCTCAGCAACTAATAAATACTGAACTACTACCAAGATATATCATGTTCTACTGAATCCTAAAATGCACAGTGATATACGAAAATGCATACAAATTTAGAGAGAAATCAACCTGTGAGAGCAATGCATGTGGGTCTCTTATGCATTTTAGAGAGCTTTTAACCACATGCCTGTCCCTTGTCATTTTTCAATGGCTGAACAGTCTAATTTTGGATGTTTAACTGGGGAAGTGTTCAGCATCTACTTGCTTATATGTGAATCACTGTATCCTACTGATATGCTTCCTTTAAAGTCTTCATTCCTACTATCCTCAAGCTCAGCACTGCTTAGGAAATGCCACAATGGCCCTATGTTACAGCATATATTAGTTTTAATACATGAAATAATATAATAGGGTGCCACAGTGGGGCCATACATGCCAACATATGCACTGTTGACAGGCCCATTGCTTCAGTATCTCATCCACTCACAGTAACTCAATTTAAACTAATTTTTCTGAGTAAAAAGGCAGGGGGATGACACAATACATTTTAACAACAAACCACTGTATTGTGAACACAACAAACAAGAATTTTTACAACAGTTTTTCTTAATAAGACTACTACAGAAATATTTTTAAATTGAAAACAGAGAAACAGATTTCAATTTCTTGCAAACCCTTCCACTGATAAAACTGTAGAAGCTGGACTCTGGATGTTTCAACCTGGTATCAAGGTACATCACACATGCAGTTATCAAAACATTTGATGCAAAAGTCATTATGTCTTGCAAAAAAAAAGGTATTGCTGTAACAAATTGAGAGAGGAAACACACAATACATGTAAGTAACTGTCCGAAGGTGTGGCCTATATTCATAGAATCACAGAATCATAGAAACATTAGGTTGGAAAAGACTCTCAGGATCATCAAGTCCAAGCATTCCTATCAACCATACCGCTCAGCACATCATCCATCCAGCTTTTAAACATCTCCAGGGATGGCGACTCAACCACCTCCCTGGGCAGCCTCTGCCAGTGCCCAGTGACCCTTTCCGTGATTTTTTTTTCTGATGCCAAATCTGAACCTCCTCTGCCACAGCTGGAGGCCATTCCCTCTTGTCCTGTCCCCATCAGTTGGCAGAAGAGGCCATTGGCCTTCTTGGCCACCTGGGCACACTGCTGGCTCATGTTCAGCCACTGCCAACCAACACCTCGAGGTCCTTCTCCTCCAGGCAGCTTTCTAGACACTCTTCCCCTAGTCTGTATTCTCTGATACTTCTGCTGCATATGTAATTCCACACAGTTTTAAGGTGAATTAGCCAGCATAATTTACATGTCAAAGACAAATACTGTTGAAGTCCACATTGCCACCATTTTTTAAAATTATTTTTTACAATCTCATAAAAATTTATTTAAAAGGTATGCATAAAAATGACAGACTACATTTCAGAAATTAAACCACAGTTACAAATTACTTAATAAAATTTCAACTTAAAAAGTTAAAATTTTAAAGACTTCAGTCTGTTATTTTTTTTCTCTAGGTGGACTAAAACTATCCATATAGTTTTTTCAAAACTGTCTTATGTAATAAAAAATTTCAGTAAATGGAAACAAAATAACAATACTTTTTCAATATCTATAACACAGGATCATCTGGTCAAATGAGGGAGCTTATAAATAATTTTGTCAGTGGTGTTGCTAATCTCTCAAAGTTCAGATTCTGGGAGAATCATCTTCACTTGCCACAGTAGCAATGAGTGCTCCATAGGAAACTGAGGTTTATTTACTGAAAAAGGAAAACATTCTGCTGGGAATATGTCATGGTAACACTAACTGAACAGTTCCCAAGACTGATTTAGAGCACCTTATTTTGTATTCGATATAGCACATATTTGTTAATATTAAGCATCAACTCTACCAAGATAAAAAGTTGAAATTACTCTACGGTAACTTCTAAACTAAAAGCAATTCACTTTTGGAGATCATACAACACGCTTCTTCAGTTGTCTCAAAAGTTTCACAATTAGTTTATATAATTGCTTTGATATGATTTCTGAGGTTCATGAAAACTTGTTCTGGAGCCCTCAGCACAAGGGACACGGATCTGTTGGAGTGAGTACAGAGAAGAGCCACTAAGATGATCACAGGGCTGGAGCACCTCCCATATGAAGACAGACTGAAAGAGTTAGCCTTGTTCAGCCCAGTGGAGAAGGCTTTGGGAAGACCTAATAGCAGCCTTCCAGTACTTAAAGGGGGCCTACACAAAAGCTGACAAGGGGTCCTTTATCAGGGAGTGCAGGGACAGAACAAAGGGGAACAGTTTTAAGCTGAAAGAGGGGAGATGCAGATTAGACATTAGGAAAAATTTTTTTATTTTGAGAGTGGTGAGGCACCGAAACAGGCTGCCCAGGGAAGTTGTGGCTGTCCCAACACCAGAGGTGTTCAAGATCAGGCTGGATGAGGCTTTGAGCAACCTGATCCAGTGGGTGTTCCTGCCCATGACTCCGAGGGGCTGGGATTCAAGGATCTTTAAGGTCCCTTCCAATCCAACCTATTATATGATATCCTAGTGAGTAGAACAGAACAGCAATCAAGAGAATCACAGAACAGAACATCCCAAGCTGAAAGAAACCCACAAGGATCACAGATTCTAACTCCAATCCCTGCACAGGACAACCCCAACATTCACACCATGTGTCTGAGGGCATTATCCAAATGCTTCTTGAATATTGTCAGGCTTGGCACCATGACTGCTTCCCTAGGCAATTGTTCCAGTGCTCCATCACCCTCTGGGTGTAGAACCTTTTGCTAATACCTAACCATACCCTCTTCTGGTGCATCTTCTTTTTGCCATTCTCTCAGCATTTCTTCTTTTTGCAGCATGTAGAGAATCAGGCCTTCACATTCCTTTGACAACATTTACACTACTTCTCTATATATAAATGCTCAAACAAACCAATAGCACAAAGAAATTTGGGGAAAAAAAATACCAGAAAGTCTGTAGCCTGATTAAATCTTGAACCTAACTGCAAATCTGGAAGTTATTTCATTCCCAGCAAATGAATGAAGCCAACTTGATGGAAGGGAACAAGGAGTACAATGAGAAAAACTGGTGTCACCCACACGCCAACAGGCAGTTAAGTCTGGGGGCACCAGGCAGAGATTTCCTTCAGTAAGGTTTTAGTTACCTCTCTTTTCTTATTGGTGCTGCAGAGAAATGTCTCTGGCCAGTCTGAAAATCATAGAATCAT
>WAAB01011230.1:0-31452 GCA_013389865.1 Piaya cayana
CAATTCATAATATGATATTCATTGTAAAGCTTAATCATAACAAGAGCTAAAAGTGCAAGAATGGTTTTTGGTGGTGGGAACAACACCTATTTGGTCTAATACATCACGCCTAACAAGTCCATATACATCATACGGCAAGGTCATAACAGTAACATGAGTCGTAGCCGTTCTTCCATCCAAAACGACAGAGGTTCAATCTCTAGTGTGCATCACTGAGGTGGAGCCTCCAACTCCCTCAACCCCTTTATCTGTGGGTTGCAGGGGCCAGTGGGCAGGCCACTTCCCTCTGGCGATGATGGTTATGTCCGCCGCAGTGTCCAACAATGCATTTATAGAAAATTCATCTGTCCCTCTACACAGCTGAATAGTTATCACTGGCCGACGATCCATAGCCAGAGTCAGCATGGTCGCCGGTCTGGTTGAGTCGAATTCATTAGTACTCCTTTCTGTGTGGTTGCCTCCATGCCGGCGGTAAGCTGTGGAATTGGTACCAACTGCGCTATTTTACTTCCTGCAGGGATGTGAATGGGAGGAATTAAAGTTTGCACCACAATTGCGATTGTTCTGTGAAAGTCTGCATCGATGACTGCTGGCAAAATATTAAGTCCTTTGAGCCCCTTTGATGATCGTCCCAATAACAGGGCTCCTTGAGGTGTTCCATTGATAATGACAGGGCCAATAGCATTAGTAGGAATCCTTTGCGGACATTGATCTATGAGTGTGATGTCTACTGCTGTTGCCATGTCCAAGCCGAGACTCCCTTTGGTGGCAGGTCGGAGGGAGGAGGCAGGAACGGATTGTTGTTGGATACCGGTGGGGGTTGTCACGGTGCTGTTGGCAGTTGTGGGCTTACTTGGGCTGGGGCTGCTACTGTTGTCATTGTGTGGCACCTTCTTGCGCTCGACTGGCCGTTTCCTACAAGATGACAGGCGATGGTTGCTCATACTGCAGTTGCTCACTGTGGTTGCTCATACTGCAGTTCTCACACCACACCTGTCGAGCTCGGCACTGCTGTCTAAAGTGACCTTCTCGACCTCAGCGGAAACACCTATTTCCCTTTGAATTTGGGGCTCTGGGTTGCATTTCTGACTGTTTCAGGGGTGCTAGAACTGCAAATGCCTGTTGCTGAGCTTGCATAAAATCTTTCCCTAGCTCTTGCATCACCTCAACTAACATAGCCTGGGGTCCCACTGGCACATTGTTTATACGTTCCAACATAGCTTCTATGGTGGCGTCTCCCAGGAGTGTTAACAAAATTGACTTGGTACTAGAATTAGTATTTTCCATAACACACTGTACCAGCAATGCCCCCTTCATCCAGTCTGGGACATTGGCTCTATCTATTGCTGCAGTAACCCTGTCTACAAAACTGGCAAATGATTCTTCTCTGCCCTGCTTTATCGACATACAGGATGGTGAAGGCGGACTCGTTTTAACAGCACCTATGGCCAGTCGTGCTGATAGCACAGATTCCATACAAACTTCTGGCCCTAGTTGTATCTGCGTAGGGACAGTGGCAAACAGACCTGTTCCCATTACTTGCTCTACTGTCACCCCATTAAGACCATTGCTCACAGGGCAAGGCTGGTGTGCTGAAATCTCACACAAACGGTGCCAGTGAGACTGCCACAACAATTGCTGGGACTGGGTCATAATCATTTTAATAATACCCTTGATGTCCTCTGGGCATAATATGGCCCCACTCCATATATTATTCAGCATCTGCCTGGCAGGCTCACTGTGTAACCCTGACTCATTCACAGTTGTCCTTAATTGTGACAACAGCTTCCAACCTATAGGCTGGTATTCCCTGTCAAAATACCAGTTGTTACCCGCAGTATACACAATGGGGAGAGCAAGGTTATTTGATATGCTCTCAGCCACTTCAAAATCCTTTTCCTCTATAGCCTGTCTCATTATTGCCTTCCAGTCCATGGAAGCCACGCTCATATGCTTCACAACAGGGGTAGCTCCAGTATTAGTCTGTTCTATTCCCTTATCCTGCGGCAGTGAGTCAAGCCCCTCGTCTGAGAGCGGGGGAGCGGAGGGCTCCGTCTGACCTTCAACAGACTGACTAGTGGAGGACCCCATCTGACTCTCAACAGAGTGACCGGTGGAGGGCTCCATTCGACCGTTAACAGACTGACAAGCAGAGGGCTCCGTTTGACCCTCAACAGACTGACCGGGAGTAGGGGGCATTTCTATTGTGAGTCCCTCATCATTCCACCGAACTCTAATAGTACGGCTTGGGGGTGGCAGTGAGATGTAATCACTGCCAAGGTTCAACAGACCTGCCTTGGGGTCGCTACACCCCAACCGTTCTGAGGCTACCGCTGCTAATCTTTTCTCGGTCTGATATTTCTTAATCTGATTAGTTATATCACACCATGGCTTCATAAGTTTCTTTGCAGCTGTATCATCTTGATCGATTATCCTATCCCACAACACATCTCCTAGTTTTCTCCATTCCCCCATTTCAAAAACTAACTCAGGATCTCCAAAGCATTCTTTGGATCGTCCTAACGTGATTAACCCCGACAAGTGCTTAATGCACTCAAGTTCCCCTTGCTTTTCTAAGAAGCGTTGTAATAAATCTAGGGTTACTTTGGGATCCATATTGATTTGTGCTGGCTCTGTGCGATCTCGTCTCTTTTGCTTGGATTCTCTTTAAGTCCATTATTGTGCAGCCTTTTCCAGCAGCCCTTGCAGATGGCAAACCCCTCTCGGACGGTTCAGGCTCCCCTTTGATCGACATGTTGTGCCTGCCAACGCTTGGTTGACCTTGGCCCCCCCAGTTGCTGCGTACCAGTGCTTCTCTGCATCTGCCGCTCCATTCAATTAGTCGTTATCAGGTCCCTGGATTCAGGCGCCAGAATGTGAGCGGCAGAGGAACATGTGGAGACGATTCAGTATGAGTGATAATGCATAGTTCAACTTTATTGTCTGGATAGCTCTTATTTATACAGATTCAGATAATTATGGGATAATTATGGCTGCTAGTTACTTGCTGGTTGGCTTAAACTCTAAAGATTATGTTTACATAGTCCTCCTACTTGCAGTTCATTAGCTATGCTTCCTTAGCTATGATATCTCCTAATTTGGCTACCTTAGAGTGTGTGCCTCATTAGCTATGTTATCTCCTATTTTGGCTTCCTTAGAGTTGTTTACTAACTAACTCAGAGACTTCTCGTATATTGTCAAGGACATGGTGTCCAAGTCAGTAGCCATGACCTAGTCTGGCTAACTTCACTAAGGCCTGTTACTTATGCTANCACAAGTATGGCAAATTTTAGTTTTATTTTTAGATAATAGAAATGAAAACTTAGAAAATCAGGAAGATATTAGATACTCCATGTCCATTCGGGAATTAATACAAGAATTTGGAGGACAGGTCCCTTCCCAAAAGTGGGCACAATTAAAAGATGGCAGAGCTATTGTACCTGCCAGCTTGGTCTGGGAACTTGTGATAAAACCCATTATATAAATACCTAAATCAGGAATGGACAGGGAGGAATTTTATATACCGTGGATCAGCAAGTGACTCAACAGTGTGAAATATGTTAAATGTAATACAATTAGTAATAATTTGGAATGGAAACATGCCTAGAAGGGGTTGGCGAATCTATTTTTCTGAACTCCCAGGAAAAGGGGAGTACAGATACTTGTTAGTATTCAAAGATACCTTTTCTGGATGGCTAGAGGCCTTTTCTTGCAGGACAAGTGAGGCAGGGGAAGTGACAAAGGTTTTGTTGAATGAAATACCATGATTCAGGGTACACATGATTATTTTGTCAGATAGAAGAACTAATTTTTGTGCACAAATAGTACAATAGGTTAGTAGAGCATTAGGGATTGACTGGGAATTGCACACTCCATAGTGATCACAGTCTAGTGGCCAGGTGGAGAAAATGAATCATCTGATTGTTGTTGATAAAACAACAATATATAATGGCAGTAGGAAAACAGCTGAAACAAATCAGTATTTTGGGTACCAGGGCAAAGGGCTTGGATTATCCCATCAACCCCTTTAAACTTGGAAGATTGGGTATGTGTTAAAATTTGTTGTTTATGTGAGCAAGTGGCAGAAAAGTGGAAAAGATCTTTACACTGGAAAGTATTTTCATAAGGACTACTAAAGCTGTGTTTAAAATGAACCTAATAATGTTTATATTTTATGTGATTGTTTTCAATATTATAAGTGCTTTTGCTTGGACTGAAAACATGTATCTTAATATGACTCAACAACTTGTTACCAGTGCTAACTTATCTGAATGTTGGATATGTATAAAACTCCCTGAAGGAAATACAAAAATTCTCTTGCTTGGAGTGGCATCTTCATATTGGACATGGGGTCTAGAGGCGTGGTCAACCCCAATAAGGAATGAGCAATGTAAATTTGGGAAATAAATAGTGTCTAGAAAAGAGACAAGATTTGATTTGATAATATTAAATCCCAGTCAGACTCCTTTTGTAGAGCAAAATGATGTAGGGAAAAAATAGGATTTAGGAATGTTACTAGAATAGGTTGCAGTTTGGATCTTGATAATCCAGGGAAAAACTAGTGACATTGCTGCATGGGTACAGGGAGAAAACTGCAGTTCATCAGTGCCTAATAAACTTGATGCTGTAGGTGCAGGAGTATCCTTATTGAACCAATCATATTGTAAATTACCGTATGGATACTGGTGGTTATGTGGAGAGGGATACACTAGAAAACCTTCCTGCAAAACTGGACAGGAACTTGTACAGCTGGCTAGCTAACTCTGCAGAATGCTAACCATAAAGAACTAAAAGGACACAGTAATTAGCAAACTCTGTCCCTTCAGGGAAACCAGAAGACAGTAACCAATTAGCAAACTCTGACCAGTTGGAGAAGTCAAAAGACAGTAAGCAATTATATAATGAAATCTGAGAGGAATTGCAAAAGCAACTAGGATTCCCCACTTTCAGAAAGAATTTATTTTTAGATCTGGCTGAAAGAATAGACAAGGAAATAAATGTGTCTGGTTGTTGGGAATATGTAGGTCCTTAATGACTGAAGAATGACCCTGAAAAGGAACCAGTCTGCGTCCCCTCCAGATACTAAAATGGAATCATTCATTCAGTTCAGAAGAAAGGACGAGACCATTGGGGTGGATCCTAAGTTCCCAAGTAATTAGTATAGAATGCTTAAGTTATATAAGGTATGGAGAGTGGGTAAGAGAGAACCCCTGTAAATGGGTGTATACACAAAGGACCTGGTGGCCTGGAAAAAAACCCAAACCTTGTTATTGTTCCAAATATAATAACAATTGTACCAAGGCCACTGATCCTGAAGTTTTGGGAAAAAAAACAGGAAACACCTCTAGGAACTGGTGTCTAATAAGATGTAGTTGTCTTAGGTCAAGAGATAACCTGAAGGGAGTCTCCAGACATAGTTGGATAACCTAAAAAAATAAACATTTTTGAGGACATTCTGTGTAACTTCCAAAAACCACAACAGCTTAGATAAAACTCAACTGTACCCTAGCCTAAATCAAAATATTCCACATATTTTATTAGCCTGGCATATCACTTCCCTTGAAGCTCCTGAAGAGGGCTACTGCTTTGCTGAGTCATGGGGTGGAGGGGAGTGAGACCAAGGTCTGGTGGCCACTACACATCAGTGGCCACATCAAAAGTCCGTGTGCAGCAAGGATGAGTTGGGGGGATGAGCTAGACATTATGTCTTTGCCACTCATTTGCCTATCAGGGTGACCTACTGGCCTTTGGCCACCACCTCCTGCATATCTATTCAGGTATGTGGAGTTTCACCATAGCCACAAAACAAAGAATCAGAGGTGATCCTGAAACCAGAAGTATTAATAAGGTTTATTAATAAAGACCAATATATGTTCTAGTTGGATGGCTTATGGATGTGGAAACTGTGGGGTTTGTGTGTTGCAAATGGCTTGATGTGTGACCCTGGAGTTTTCTGGATTCCTATACACTGGTGGAGGTTGCACCGGCAGGGGACGAAGCAACCCACTGCGTCTCTTACTGGTGCCACTGATGAAAGGTAAAGAAGATAAGGAGCTGGGCTGACTGATACCCCAAACGTTATCACTCCAAAGAGAGTATTAGAGAATGAGAGGAGCAGATAATAATTGGAACTCCTTCCCAGCTGGTCTGAGACTGAACTAACGTCAACATAACAGCATGGCTCCAATCCCTTCGAGCACCAGAGCATCTGCAAAAACTTCACCTGCAGCAACCTCGTGGAAACATCCAAAAATAGTTTATCACTGAACTCCAGACAGGTGGTATAGTCCCTCACACTTATGTGAGAATTAATTCATACATTTTACTGTAGCTGGTTTGTATGCTTAATTATGTTGTCATATAAATCTGTCTTACATCAAGAAGTAATATGCAGACTGAAAGGATTCCAGGAGAATCCTTTCATGGGCCTCCTGCCTATCTCCACTTCAAAAGCGAGTAGCTAGCCTGGTAGAAAGGCCTACTGTACCCAAAGGTGCCAAGATAGATAAGGGGACAGCTGCCTTGGCTCTTGAGAGGATGAGGGATGAGGGGGGGTTTCAAGAAACATTTCTACTCAGGATGACCATAAATCCTCCCTTGGAGATGGGGTAACTAATACCACAATGTTACTATCTGACTTGCAAGAATTCCTGTGATAATTGCATGTCTTTGTTGTCTTTTTGTACTGTAAAAGTTTGTGTCTATAAAAACCTCTTGGAAACGCCAAGTCATGGTCGCTCCAATTTTGTGCAGGGCAAACCTGGTTGATTGGTTACTGATTTTTTACCTTNACATCAAGAAGTAATATGCAGACTGAAAGGATTCCAGGAGAATCCTTTCATGGGCCTCCTGCCTATCTCCACTTCAAAAGCGAGTAGCTAGCCTGGTAGAAAGGCCTACTGTACCCAAAGGTGCCAAGATAGATAAGGGGACAGCTGCCTTGGCTCTTGAGAGGATGAGGGATGAGGGGGGGTTTCAAGAAACATTTCTACTCAGGATGACCATAAATCCTCCCTTGGAGATGGGGTAACTAATACCACAATGTTACTATCTGACTTGCAAGAATTCCTGTGATAATTGCATGTCTTTGTTGTCTTTTTGTACTGTAAAAGTTTGTGTCTATAAAAACCTCTTGGAAACGCCAAGTCATGGTCGCTCCAATTTTGTGCAGGGCAAACCTGGTTGATTGGTTACTGATTTTTTACCTTTTTCTATGCACATTTAATCTCCTAATATTAAACTTAGAAGTTGCTAGCAACTCTGCCTTGTCTCCTTAGCATAGTCCATTGGACCCTTACACAGTCTCCAGACATGGATAAATAATGTGAAAGAATAAACACTCTCTGAAGAGTTGCAAGAATGTTATCGATATGCTTAATTTTCTTGTAAGATGTAGTTGTCTTAGACCAAGAGATAACCTGAAGGGAGTCTCCAGGCATGGTTGGATAACCAGAAAAAACTAGCATTCTTTGGGGACCTACACAGTTTTGTCTAAAAATGGTTTATATAATGCTGCTTTTGTACAATGGGATGCCTTATTTAGAAAAGCATCCTGTTCAGTGCTGAATTGTAAAATTAAAGTGTTATTGTCTTTGCTTCGAAGACTTCATCTTTTTCAGAATATACCCAGTGAATGAGTGTTTCTCACGCTTATAGTACGGCAACGCGAGTCTCGGCTGCAGCTTAAGCTCTTAGGCCTCTCTGGTGACCGGGAACGAGGCGCTCAGGTGCGGCCGCGTGAGCCGCCCCTCCTCCCCCGGGCGGTGCCAGGCCCTGCCGCCCCGCCCCTCGCCGCTGCGCACGGCCCTGGCCACCATGGCCGACGAGATCAGCAAGGCTCAGGCCGCCCGGCCTGGGGGGGACACCATCTTCGGCAAGATCATCCGCAAGGAGATCCCCGCCAACATCATCTATGAGGACGAACAGGTGCGGGGCCGAGGGGGTGCGGGGCCGAGGACCGAGGGCGGCCGCGCAGGGCACATGGCCCGCCTCTCCTAGCATGCTGCTTACACCGCTTTTTTTTTTTTAATTTTAATTTTTTTATTTTGCTTAAGCACGTTTTTAGCATTTAAAAGTATTTTTTATTAGCATTCTGTAAGCATGTTTTTAAGTACCATTTTCACAGCACGTTTTTGATAGGACTTTTTCATAGCATGTTTTGGGGTTCTTGGAGCACCTTTTTTTTGCGTTCTTAGAGCGCGATATAGTGGGCGGAGCACCTCCCGTACGAGGACGGGCGGAGACAGTCGGGGTTGTTCAGCCGGGAGAAGAGAAGACGCCGAGGAGGCTTTATAGTGATCTTTCAGTACCTGAAGGGGACATACAAGAAAGCTGGGGAGGAACTTTTTACAAAGGCTTGTAGTGATAGGACCAGGGGGAATGTCAGTAGATTGGAGAGGGGAAGACTGAGACTACACATAAAGAGGAAATTTTTCATGAAGGTAGTGAGGCACTGGCACAGGTTGCCCAGGGAAGTCGTGGCTACCCCATCCCTGGAGCTGTTTGAGGCCAGGTTGGATGTGGCCTTGGGCAGCTTGGGCTGGTGGGAAGTGCCCCTGCCCGTGGCAGGGGATTGGAACTAGATGATCTTTAAGGTCCCTTCCAACCTAAACCATTCTATAACTCTTTTTTAATAAAATGTTTTCTTTTTTATATAGCATGTCTTTAATAGCATTTTTTAATAGCATCTTTTTCAAGTAGTGTTTTTCCAGACACTGGTCATTCTTTGGAGGTGATAATGTCCCATGTTAAGTACGATCTGTACTGAACATGTGCTTTTTCAGTCACTTCTGCATGCAGTCTCCCTATCTCAATTGCAAAGTCAGGCAGAGAGCTGTCTCCAAAGCTCCAAATTAGCAAGGGATTTGACTGTTGTGAAGTTCATTATAACACTGAAATTAGTCTCTGGAGAGTGTTAGAATATGCGTAAGATTTCAGGGAAAACTTATACATATACATGTAAGTGGGAAATACATTCTGTACCCAACTCGTGTCTCACTGTACACGATTGATGGAGATCACTCGCTCACATTCCCCAGGTATGAGAAGGCATGCTTGCTATATGAAACTTCAGAACCAGCCTTAGGGAGTTTATTTGTTGGCATTTTCAGTACTGTGGCATTGCAAGCTGTATGGGCTTTACTGTCGAGGGTTGGGGGTCCTTATGCCCGGGGTAGGAGCATTGTCGTGAGACCTGGGGTTAACATGCAGGCAGTGTCCTTGTCCATTTCAGGAGTGTGTGTCTAAAATGCACCTTAGCCAGCTATTTCTGCACATATAAAGTGCAGATTGTGATGTTCCTCTCAGTGGTGTTATGGAGATTATGCAGCTGTTACTGTCAGCCTGTGGTTTGAACTTCTGAAAGGATTATTGAACTAAAGAATTATAGAGAATTGCAGCTTTTTGTGCTCTTCACAAAAGTCTGGAACTGGTTATCCTGCAGACTGCAAAAATTGGTTTCGTGGTGACTTGGATCTGTGGGATTCAGTGATGCTGGTGCACCACAGCTTGCTAGAAACAAAGTGAAATGGTTAACATATGAAAAAATGCATCTGTTATTTCCAAATGTAAACTAGCTTGGTATCCAGTATAAGCCCTTTTTTCTTTTAATTGAAATACTGAGCATTAATGGGGATTTTTGGTTTTAAAATGAGGGATCATAGGATCACAGAATCACCAAGTTGGGTGAGACCCATTGGATCATCGAGTCCAACCATTCCTATCAAAACACTAAACCATGTCCCTCAGGACCTTGTCTACTTGTGCCTTAAACACCTCCAGGGAAGGCGAATCAACCACCTCCCTGGGGAGCCTATTCCAATGCCTAATGACCCTTTCCGTAAAAAACTTCCTCCTAATCTTTAGCCTAAATCACCCCTGGTGGAGCTTGAGGCCATTCCCTCTTGTCCTTTTTCCCTGTCACTTGGGAGAAGAGGCTAGCTCCCTCCTCTCCACAACCTCAGCTGCAGTGTGGAATACAGACTCACTGAAGGTGCTGTTTGCCTGATTTGTGTGGTTCCTTTATGTTTGCTTTCTCTTCTAGTTCTTTTATCTATTGGAAGTTTCTAATTTGAGATTTATTTGATGTAGTTAGGTGCTCCATGCAATTTCTTATTAGTTTTGGTACTTAATAATTAGTGGGGAGTCAACTACTTACTACAAATAGTTCATATTTCAAAGGTGATGCCTTTCCCTCAATTTGAGAATGGCTGAGAAGCCACTCTTAATACGTTATTTTGAAATATCTTTTTTTCTGAAATACTTGATGTTATTGAGAGTAGAAATGTAATATGAACTCAATCATGTAGCTTCAGCTTCTTTGAAATTGCCTTTCTCTCTTTGCCCAAGGCAATATTCAGACATAACTGGAAGATGATTAGCAACTCTTTGTTATATGTTTCATTAATTGAGGCATTATTAAAAAAATAAAATAAGCATAAATGTATTTTTATAGACATGCATCCCATCAGGTCTGTTAATTGTTATGCATATGTGGAAATCACAAATCCTGAGCCTAACTGCATATTAACCTGCTGAGAAGATGATAGCTTTTAAATAATACTTAACAGAGAACAATTACTATCTTTTTCATACTGACAGGTCTTAGTAAGTAGTTTTTTTGAGTTTAGAAATTGGAGAACTTTGAATAATTTGTCACTCAAGAAAAATCAACATTTCTACTTGTATTTGGGTATCTGATAATCTGCTTAAGTGTGTATTTTATAGGGCACATTGATTTGCTAATAGTCCTGCCTTTCTCTGAAGCAAATTATGTTTTAATTGTTTGTCCTTCCTCCAGTGTCTCGCGTTCCACGATATTTCACCCCAAGCTCCAACACATTTCCTAGTGGTTCCTAAGAAACCAATTGTGAGATTATCTGAAGCAGAAGATTCTGATGAATCTGTAAGTACTCTAGAAGCTTTCTGAACACCAAACTGTACCTCTGATTAGTTTGTAATTTACTAGACTCTCCCTCTTTTCCTGTTGACGTTTCAAAAGGAAAAGTAGTTTTCTGGTAACTCTAATCCTTTTCCTGTAGCTTAGAAAGGGAATGAAGCTAAGATTTTCCAGTAAAAGTAGTGATATTAAGCAAAATGTATTTCTGGGTTTGTATTTGCGGTGCAAAATACTTTACTTTGAAGTACGGCCTTTGCCTTTAAATTCTTTACAGGCAGCAGTACTTACTCTAATGTGAGCTTGTGGGTTTTGGCAGTCAGATGTGAAGAAAGTTAGTAAACCTTTACCTAATAAGATAAAGTTTCTTTTCCACTAGAAGTATATCTGTTGCATGAATTAGTAGTGGGGGCTTTAACCATCAGATAAACTTAACTTCTGTACACTTTTGTGGTTTGTTACTGTCTAGCTTGAAAAAATTCTTTAGCTTTTTCTTCCCCTGTATTATACGTAATAAGACTTCATATCGTCTGTTAGTGTCAGTTGCTGGCAGACAGTTTGAAGAGCAGTAGCTGAATTAGTTAGAATTGCCTTACAGGCTTATCTGAGTGTTTTTTTGCTCTCATTTCTTCCTTTCTTGCTCTCTCCCCTTGTTGTGTGTTTTCTTTGTAATTGTTTGTTTTGTTTTGTTTTTGTTTTTTTTGTTTTCCCTCCTCCAGCTTCTTGGGCATTTAATGATTGTTGGCAAGAAGTGTGCTGCTAACCTGGGCCTCACCAATGGATTCCGGATGGTTGTGAATGAAGGACCTGAGGGAGGGCAGTCTGTCTATCATGTACATCTCCATGTTCTGGGTGGTCGTCAGTTGGGCTGGCCTCCTGGCTAAGATTTTTACACCACAAGAGTTAACAGCATGCATATAAATCACCACCAAATAGATTTAATATGTTGCTGATCAATGTAGCCACTGTTAATGTGTTGGTTTTTTTTTTCTTCTCAATTTGTGTCAAATGATGGGTGATAAATGCTCTGAACAATAGTCGCACAATAAAGATGCAGCATGCAGTAATAATCTGTCTGATGTGTCTTACTGATATAAATTGAAGTGTTTTGTGTACTGTTTTGCCTGGAGAAGAGAGGGGCTCTTGTCAATGCTTATAAATACCTGAAGAGCAGCCAACAGGAGCATGATACCAGACTCTTTACAGTGGTGGCCAGTGATAGGACAAGGGGCAGTTGGCACAAACTTGAACACAGGAAGCTCCACCTAAACATGAAGAAAACTTCCTTATTTTAAGGGTGACAGAGCACTGGAACAGGCCGTCCTGAGTGCAGCGATGAAGGAGATGCAGATTTTGCAACTTTTCTCTAGGTATATTTTAATCAGCACAGCATGCAGAAGCAAAAATTAGGAGAGTGCACTAACTCCAATTTTTCAGGCCAATTTATACAGCTTTCTGATTCCTGAACTGAAGCCAAAAAGGATGTCTAACATTGCTCTTTTTCACACCCATACTTGTGACTGTTTTAATTCACATCCCCATATCCATACATTCCCATGGGGTTTTCCTGGTCTTCCGTGTATCACAGAATCACACTTGGCATTGCTCCCACATGTGTCGTCCCCCCCCCTTTTTTTTTGGACCATTGGCTTCACAGCAAGTGTATCAAGGACCTTCAGTTCTTCTGATGTCTCGAATCATTCCTCAGATGATTCTGAGTGCTACAAGCATAAAAACAACACAGGTGCAGCTGAGACCAACAAATGCCTAAATTTGTAAATTTAATTTGGTACACCAATTTCTTGCGGTTCAGCCATTTGACACTATTAGAAATGTCATCCCTTACGCTTTAATGTACTAACTCTTGTAGTGCTACCGCTTGTCCTAGCAAAGCAAGGGTCAGACCTTGAACCATACCATCTAGGCTAGTTGAAAAAGTGCCTTGAACATGCTGTTTAACTTGATCCTGTTTATATACAGTATAATTCCACACTAATGGTGTAACATGCACATTTTTTTCTCTATGTTCCCCATCACATTGTAATTTCATTTGATTAGCCATGGCACTCTGCCTATCACCTAACCATATCATGCCTGCTTCCAATGTGTGCGTTAATACTTGCTGATGGATATTTACTTGCATAGTTAGTTCTTGTGTTACATTACTCCTGCTATTTTGTGTGCAGTATGTATAGACTGCTAAAGCTATAGTAGCAATAGCTGCAGCAGCTAAGATAATAATTGCAGATACTATAAATGCAACGAGGCAACCTATAAAGTGTTTTCTTCATGGTTGGGGTTGTTTAAGATCCTTTGCTAATTGACTTAGGCCTGAATCCTCTTCCCTTTGCTGAGATATGTTTCCAGGGAGCCACATATCAGCCTTCGTCTCATTGGTATTATGGCAGATATATTTAATGCAGAGATATTTGCCTGTGTAATGCAGCTAGAATAATATGTGTTCTGTAAGGTAAGTTTAAATGTATGATTTGTTTTGGAAATACTAATCCAAGATGCAGCAACAAAAACAAAAGGTACAAGTAACAAGAATCATGAAAATTGGTTGAGTTTAAAGAATACTGTTTTTTTTTTTTTATAGACTCTTACGTGCTGAGTCTAAATGGCAAGACCAATATCCAAAGCTTCACAAAATTTGAACTAATACTGTCATTAGCCTGGGCGTGTAGCACAGGTCCTGAAAGACCTTCTGACCTCTTCAACATCTTGTTAAGTCACCTCAGAAAAATGTACAGCTTTTGAGGAATTATGTATGAGGTTTCTGTGAGGATCCCAGTCCCAGAATTTTAAATCAGTTGTGCTTTGTATGACATATTCTGATCGTCTGCAAGGTGCCCAGTTAAGATTTATCACATCCCTTTTGTTACCTCTGGGGTTCTTATGTAAAGGTAAGTCCGCAGGGGGAATCATGGTTGTATTTTGAACAGTGCCTCCATCAGCTATTCTGGGAGCAGAGACAAAGGTTAAATTGCTAATTTCTCCTTGTCTGCTCTCCTGGTGTTGATAGAACAGATGAAATTTCCATATGAAGGCAATTCAGTATTGACTTGTTGGACATGCGAATGGGTGATAACTCAGTATGGTACTGATGGCTGTCATTACTTTGCAGCCAGGCTTTGCTTTCAATTAAATGCCCCCATGGGGGAATCCAGGTTCCTTGCATCCATTTTGAATTATTATTTTAAATGACAATTCCTGGATTCCACCAGCTTATTTGGTTTAGGCAGCGGTGGGCTCAACACCTGTGCCCCATAAAAATGTTGAGTATGAGTAGGATGACATATGCAAAGAACAAGTAACATCCTTACTATACTGTTACCAGTGATGGTTGCTGGGGTACGTAAGTGCACTCACAGCTGCCATCATGGTACTTGGGCTTTGTTGTAGTTGTTTCAGTCTTCTCCAGGTGATAGGATCATCTTGTGTTGTGTTTTCTGTGGCCTGTTATTTTCATTCAGGTTCAACTCCATCTGAGGCATTGGATTCTGGGTCATGTTTTTCCAGCTCATGATAAGGCTTGATTTGTTGTGCTGGAAACCATTGAGGTCCTGAAAGAAGGAGAACATGTGCATATCCTCTCCTCACGTTATCAGTTCAGCAGGACCATTCCAATATGTCTACCAGAAACTGAATTGGTGTTTAAAAACTTGAGGGTACAGATAGCATTGTCAAGTTGTTCCAGGGAGAGTGGGGCGGAGGGGGCATATTCCCCGTTTTTTGTTTTAACAACGCATTTTTCAAATTTGAATGGCTACATTCAATGATGGCTTGACCAGTAGGTTTGTGGGATATACCTGTAACGTGTTCAACTCCTCACTGTTGCAAAAAAAGACAAGTGGATTGAGAAATATATCCAGGGCCACTGTCTGTTTTTAACAGTCTAGGAATTCCAAATGTAGTGAAGCAGTGAGTCCAGTGTCAACAGACATCTCACCCCTTTTCACCAGAATGAGCAGAGGCACATGTAGCACCTGAAGAAGTATCTGTGGATACATGAACATAATGTAAGCACCAGAAGGCACATGATGTGTTACATCTGTTTGCGAAATTTCATTTGAATGAAGCCCATAGGAGTTAATTCCTTCATGTTCAGTCAACTGAGTCACATGTTGGCACTCAGCACATGCCTGAAGTACATATTTTGCTTCGGAAAGAGTAATTTTAAATGGTTCGCTTAGACCTGCAAAGTTTTGGTAAGAAAAGGCTCTTGCATAATAAAGTATTAAAACAGCCATTGTAAAGGAATCTGCGACTGCATTGCCTTCAGCAAATGGACTGTTTAGAATGGTATGAGATGATATGTACATAATAAGCAAAGGAAACTGTCTCTTTTCCAATTTGGTTTTGATGTTAATGAACATTAGAAAAAACTGTTTATGATCTAGCTCTATAAAGGAAGGAAAAGGTATTCATCCTACAGCATTCACTACATATTCTGAATCACTGACAATGTTGAGGGGTTCTTGTGAGATGTCTAAAGGATATAACACTGCACCTAATTCCACTAATTGAGTTGATCCCTCAGTTTGTAACAGAGTTGTGCCATTCATCATTTTTGCACCAAACCACTGCTACTTGCACACTTATCTGTAGGGTGCCCATATGCTTGATTACTGCATTTATATCTCTCAAATCATGCAATAATCACCATTTNTGTTAATGAACATTAGAAAAAACTGTTTATGATCTAGCTCTATAAAGGAAGGAAAAGGTATTCATCCTACAGCATTCACTACATATTCTGAATCACTGACAATGTTGAGGGGTTCTTGTGAGATGTCTAAAGGATATAACACTGCACCTAATTCCACTAATTGAGTTGATCCCTCAGTTTGTAACAGAGTTGTGCCATTCATCATTTTTGCACCAAACCACTGCTACTTGCACACTTATCTGTAGGGTGCCCATATGCTTGATTACTGCATTTATATCTCTCACATCATGCAATAATCACCATTTTCCAGACTTTTTGGGAATGACAAATACGGGAGTATTTCATGGGCTATTAGACTGAACAATATGTACAGCTTCTAATTGTTCTGCTACTAATGTTGCACTTGAGCAAGTTGTTTCCCTTTTAAGAGGCCACTGATCAACCCAAACAGGTTTCTCTGTCAACCAGGAGAAATTGAGCAGGGGCTCAGTGACCTGTAGGATAATTTTGTTCTTGTAGTCGTTATAGATAATATTGCATTGCTTTAGTAAGTCTCTTTACCATAAATTTAATGATGTTGGCATTACATATTGTTGAATCCGTGCTTGTGAAACTTCTGGACCTGCCACTGGTAGTAGTTTGGCACTCATGAATTTGAATCCCACCTATGCCTGTAATGGTAGTGGAAGCTTCATCAGGAGGTCATTGACAGGGCCATTCAGTTTGAGAAATTGAAACGTCAGCCCTGATTTCCAACAGACCTGTAAATATCTTTCCCTGTATTTCAATTATAAGTCTGTTGTTTTTCTGTACTTGCTGAGCCCAAGATGCAGAATTAGTATTTCCAAATCATCCCTGCCCTCAAATCTGGGGAACCCAAAAGGGAAACAAATGAATTTCTGCAAAATTCTGATTCATTGGTATACAGCATGGGGTTTGAAAGGCAGCTACAGTTATTTGAATCTCACCCATATAGTCTGAACCAGCTATTGCCAGTAACACAAACAAACCTTCTGTTGATATACTTGAAAACCTGACAATCAGTCCTACACAATCCACTGGTAAAGGCCCACACATGTTAGTCCCTACAATTTAACCTTTATGTGGTTCTAAAAGTATTACTTCTGGCGCAGTTGCCAGATGCAATCTGGCACTACCTCTTGTCACGGCTGAAAGGTCAGAGATTAAGCATTTATCAGAGGTGGGGCATGAGTGTATTTCACAGGAATGTTCCAAACCCTGTTGGTCTGAGGGGCACTAGGCTGCATGCCCCTCTTCCCATTTCCCAAGACAGGTTGCCCAGTTTTGTGAAGTTTAGCTTTGCATTGATTACTCCAATGATATCCTTTCTGACATTGGGGACAAAGCTGTGCAGTTTTTTTATTCTTACATATCTGTAGCTTTTAAGGTCATTCTCTGCTTATATGTCCTTGTTTTTCACAATTATATCATGTTACAGTGTTCTGATCAATTTGTAATTGAGATAATGCAGTAGGGAGAATTGACGTGCTTTGTGAGTTGCGGTTCCAATGTTTTGACATGCTTTAATATATTCTATGTCAGTTGCCTTTCCTTCTAATGGTATTAGTTCTGTTTCACAGTCATTGTTAGTGTTTTCAAAAGCTAACTGAAGTAGCAAAGCTTTAGTGGCTTCAGAGTTATCTGCTTGCCTTGTAATTGCCCTTTGCAATCTATCTATAAAAGTCAAATAGGGCTCCTGAGAAACTTGTCTTATGCTGGCCTCTTCTCCCGAGTGACAGGAGACAGGACAAGAGGAAATGGTCTCAAGCTCTGCCAGGGGAGGTTTAGACTGAACATTAGGAAAAAAAATTTCACAGCAAGGGTCATTGGGCTGCCCAGGGAGGTGGTTGAGTCACCTTCCTTGGAGGTGTTTAAGGCACGGGTGGACGAGGCATTGAGGGGCATAGTTTAGTGTTTGATGGGAATGGTTGGACTTGATGATCCAGTGGGTCTCTTCCAACCTGGTGATTATATGATTCTATGTTGCGCAAAATGCCGTATGTTTTCCTGAGTCAGGCACTTATCACCATGTAGCTACCACAATATGTGGAGCTTGTTCAAAAACCTGTCTATCCCAGATTATCTGTTTCTGTGCAGTTATGTATTGTGTTGTGCCTATTAGCATATGCTGATGAATTGGTATTCCTGTGGTCAAATTGTGCATCACTTTCTGTGTTAGTAAGTCATTGCATTCTATTTGCAAAACTGTCTGTCTGACAGTTAGTCAATTATTGCATTCTATTTGCCAAAGTGCATATTGCACTGAGGATAATATTGTTTTCATTAATGCTTTCTAATCGGGATTACCATGGTGTCATTATATATGCCGCACCTATCACCTCTGTTATTCCTACACTGAATGTATTTTGTAATCCATTTTCCGTAATATGTTTTTTTAAGCTCTTCAAAAACTTGGTAAGGAAAACCTTCAGGAATGTGTCTCTGTTTTAGGGGGGTGTCTCTTGCCATGGGGGGAGTCCCTGTTTTCGGATGGTTCCCTGTTTCAGAGGGGTTCCTGTCACTGCAGGGGCAGGTTCCATGATACCATGGTGGGGTTCTGGTTTTGGTATGGGGTGTTCATATTTTGCTTCTTCATAAAAGGATAAGCAGAATCATAGAATAATCATATTGGAACAGACCCACCGGATCATCGAGTCCAACCATTCTTATCAAACACTAAACCAAGCCCCTTTGCACCTCGTCCACCCATGCCTTAAACACCTCCAGTGAGGTGACTCGACCATCTCCCTGGGCAGCCTATTCCAATGCCCAATGACCATAGGCAATGTAGGAGTTAACAGTGGTGGAGGTAGAAACTGTGATGAAGCGGGAGGGGGTAATGGAGGGTATAAGTCTGGTTCCGCCTCTGGATTAACCAGCCTGGGATCAAAAGGGTCTTCAGTCTCAGAGTAATTTGGGATATCTTTAACTTGATCATATGCATTTTGACCTTCATCTCTATCTTGTTTAACAATAGCTTCTGAACGCCTGAGCTGTGCCAATGCAGAGGGCAAGAACTGCCATGTCACAATAACAAAATCAGGAATCTCAAAGCCTAATGTTTTATGTGTCTGCAAGCATTCCCCCTCTCACTCCCACATAGCACTATAAAAAATGCCATATACTGGGAACGAATTACAGTGCTCTTCTACCAGTAGTAATAGTTGTGCTAAATATTTTTCAGTTACATGATGACCATTGGTGTGAGATACTGATTGCACACTTTTAAATGTAGCTTGTGCTCTTGCAAAACTGTCTGTCTGAATGCAATATGATCCTGTGGCTTTCCTGTTCATCAGGCCTTACCGTTTCTGTCTAAGGAATGTGGCCACAAAAATTTTATAGGAATAAAAATGAGCAAACCCACCTGTCAGATAGTTTCTCTTAATTAATTGTAATCAGGACTGACTATAATCTTACTTTTGTACAAATCCAAGATTCATTACCCTGTGTGACTTGTTTGGAACACCTGATATTTTAATCATGTTTATACTTATATGCTTGGCATCAGCTTCATGCTTTTATCTTAGTCTTGATTAATCTTCCATATATTTGGCACTGCTCCCATGCTGAGAGACTGTGGAGTCTCCTGTAGAGGTAACTCAAAACTCACATGGATGCATTCTCTGCAGCCTGCTGGAGGTGAAACTGCTTTAGTTGGGGGGTTGACTAGATGATCTCCAGAGGTTGCTTCCAATCCTGACTGTTCTGTGATTTGGTTCTCCTACATGTGTACTTTACACCAACACTGGCATTTGTGAATCAAAGCATGACTGGTGAAGTNATGCATTTTGACCTTCATCTCTATCTTGTTTAACAATAGCTTCTGAACGCCTGAGCTGTGCCAATGCAGAGGGCAAGAACTGCCATGTCACAATAACAAAATCAGGAATCTCAAAGCCTAATGTTTTATGTGTCTGCAAGCATTCCCCCTCTCACTCCCACATAGCACTATAAAAAATGCCATATACTGGGAACGAATTACAGTGCTCTTCTACCAGTAGTAATAGTTGTGCTAAATATTTTTCAGTTACATGATGACCATTGGTGTGAGATACTGATTGCACACTTTTAAATGTAGCTTGTGCTCTTGCAAAACTGTCTGTCTGAATGCAATATGATCCTGTGGCTTTCCTGTTCATCAGGCCTTACCGTTTCTGTCTAAGGAATGTGGCCACAAAAATTTTATAGGAATAAAAATGAGCAAACCCACCTGTCAGATAGTTTCTCTTAATTAATTGTAATCAGGACTGACTATAATCTTACTTTTGTACAAATCCAAGATTCATTACCCTGTGTGACTTGTTTGGAACACCTGATATTTTAATCATGTTTATACTTATATGCTTGGCATCAGCTTCATGCTTTTATCTTAGTCTTGATTAATCTTCCATATATTTGGCACTGCTCCCATGCTGAGAGACTGTGGAGTCTCCTGTAGAGGTAACTCAAAACTCACATGGATGCATTCTCTGCAGCCTGCTGGAGGTGAAACTGCTTTAGTTGGGGGGTTGACTAGATGATCTCCAGAGGTTGCTTCCAATCCTGACTGTTCTGTGATTTGGTTCTCCTACATGTGTACTTTACACCAACACTGGCATTTGTGAATCAAAGCATGACTGGTGAAGTTAATTGCTGTATTGCAGCACTCTATGTGAAAGTAATCCAGTAAAGCTTTTGCTGCTCTGCTTGGAATTTGACTTGCAGATGTATGTGCTTCAGGCATGTAAGAAGAATTCCGAGTGAGAGCAGAACCATGGGATTTTTGCAGGGGTAGCCATGTGCTAGGTTGCTAACCAGATTAGTTGTGCTTTATTTTCAGATTAATTTGTTCTGCAGTACCTTGAAAACCAAAGACAGATGGTCAAATGATGAGAAGAGTAATAGTTAGCATAAGAAACCTGTCAGACAATGGTGAACTCAATGTGGGAAAAATATATTGAAGAAAACTTTTATTTTCCCCAACTTGTGTCTTTTAAGAGATCACTGAACCTTCAGGAAAATGGAGAACTGGATATTAATTGCCTTTTTGTAGCTCTTAAAAGCACCTGTCAGTTTGTTGCTAGAAGGCAGCCTTTCTGCCATCAATTTTCTTCTTCCTGAGATGCAGTCTGGTACTTCTGTGGCTAAGTAGTTGGCTCTGGTACAGCTACTCTGTCCTGTAATTTATAAGGCTGGTTCCAAAGTGAGATATCTTAACTGCATCACAGAGAGACAGCAAACTTCATCTTAGATATAAAAAAAGTGGGAAGGTGGACATGGGCAAGTAGGGTTATCCTACATATCTGGGACTCCCACTGGAAGATATCTTAGTCTTCTATTTCTTTGATGTTGTTAGATGACAAAAGCCTGTAAGCAACCCAAGGAACTATTTCATCTACGGAACTCTATTTCATCTTCATAGGCATAAGGTGGAAATGACTTGCCTGAGCTAGATAGCTGATGTATGGTCTAAAACTGAAGTGGTGTACTGTTTGTGTCCATTGACTGAATGATTGAGCTAGGAAGCATCTGTTGTTATGTCTCTTTAAGTTTCCTGAGGTGTCTGGAAGGTGTATCTGCTTCTCAGAGGTAGGGAGTGTGTTGCAAAGTGATTGGGAGAATTTTGACGTAGGTAGATATGGCTAACAAATTCAGGAAGATTGAATTATTACTGTAAGCTTTAGTGGTCTCAAGTGGAATTTCTGTCTCATCTTGCAGATAACACTGCTGTTACATTGCTTCAAATCAGAGATAACAAATGGATATTAAACAGTAATCCACCGAAAAAAGAGCTAGGCAGGGTCAATTACTGGTAGACAGATTTTATGGATCACATCTATTTTTTCAGTTTTTAAGGATTTAAAAAAAAAGTAATCAAGAGGTATATATATGTCAGTATTTTGGTTTGCATTGGAACTGTTCTGTCAAAGTGAGTTTGGCTGTGTTTCAGGTGTGATTTTGGGGCAGTTTTGGGCTGTGTGGATTGGATTCTTGAATGATCTAGAAGATGTATGCCAGGACAGACCAAATATGCTCCGGCCACAAATAGACATTTGGTCTGTGTGTCCGAACAAAAGAACAAAACCCAAAAGCTGGAATATGCATAGTGTGGATGTTAGATTCTCTTTACAGATTGTCTCTTGCTGATCTGCACTGCTTTCTGATGTATTTGTAGTAAAGGTGGCATCCATGGAGATAGCAATAAAGGTATGAAAAAGAGGCAAAGCTTACACAGAAAGCAGAGTATGAAACTGGGAAGATCATAGGATGAGGAGGTCTCTGGTTTTATGAGGGAAATCACATGTTGTGGGTAAGCTTGATCTAAAAATATTTTGCTGTCCTTAGGGCAGCTGAAAAATGCAGAGAGCAAACTGACAACTTTAAAGAATGCGTCACCACCTTGCATAGCAACACAGAATACTTGAGCATTCAAGGGAGTGAAATGCTATATCAAGTTTATTATTTTTTTCCAGCTTGACGGTAATTGTAGTCATGAGAACATGGCTGTGTTCAAACCGTGTTTTGTTTAGATTTTGTTTGTATTTGTTTCCTAGGAATTAGACTTAGCAAAAAGGTTGATACCTTCAGGACTGAATGACAGGGATATATTTGAAAGAGTAATGGAATACTTTGAAGGGTCCATGCTAGCTGCAGGTTCCTGTAGAGTTACTTTTTATTTAAAGCTAGTGAATGGTACTTAAAATTACACAGAGATCAAGTAACCCACTGATGAGTGTCCAAGAGAGAGAGCTAAACAACATGTGTGATATTTATGTCAGTTTTTAAAATGTCATTGGCTGAGTTTGGAGAAACACTTCCTAGGCATGAAATTTTGCATTCTTTTAGGTATTGATTATGGTTTTGTTGAGACAAGCATGTACCCAAGCAGTTCTTGAAAATCCCATGTCAGTAACTTGCAGCTTTGGGCAAGCCATCCTGACTTAGGCTACATTTGTCTTGTTTTCCCCTTTTTGTGTGTTATTTTCTTGTGTATTGAAACTCCTTTCTGTGGACCAGATTGAATTTATCTCCAGAACACTGACTGTATTATTCTTTTACCTGATTTTGACTCTTATTTGTTATGGATATACAGAGCTCTCTCTTCATTTTGTCTGTTTCTTCTCCAGTTATTGGGGGAATAAATGACTAGGGCAACAATTTCTTCTGATTATAACAGGCAGGCAATATCTTTAACAAACTTGGCAGAATGTAATTCTGTTTAATTTTTCTTTCCAGTTACAAATTTTCATCCTTTCAACAAGCTGGAATTGTATCTTCTAGCCAATTGATCCCTGAGCCTGAAGAAGCCAGAGGAAAATCAAAACCTAGGCTTGTCCTGTTGAGCAGAGCTGTCTGCCAGGGTTGGCTGTCAGGTATAGGTACTATACTGGACACGAAGGAGTTGAAAAGGAGATGTAGGCTTTATTTGACTGTGATGTGCATACATCTGACACTTGGGCTAGTTACACGGCTGCCAGGTGGGAAAAAACCCATTGCATCTAAGCTGAAAATGAAGTCTTCTGTTGAGTGGGGAGATTGAAGAGAACATATGTTTTGCTTTTTTTGGTTTTTTTTTTTTTTTAACCTGATAAACAGAAGGAACTTGAGCAAAAAAGCCTTGAGAGGTTCCAGAAGAAAGAGCCTACTTCTCAACTCATGGTAGAAGTGAAAAAGAGCAAAGGGTTAAAAGTGTAAATGTTAGCCTGTTGGATGTTCTGTGTGTTAGGAGCTTGGTTAATTTGGTCTTGTTAACTTTGGTAAAAACACAGTCTTACAGGAGACTATTCCCTGAGGATGTGAAGAGCAAAGGGACAATAAGTGATGCTGGAGCTGTAGTTCTTGACTGCTTTGTTAGGAAGGATTTGTACTGTTAGTTTGGTTTATTTTATTGTAGTGGCAGCCGTGCTTCTGCCAAATGTTTTTCAATGTAAAAATTCTCTTACTGTGAAAAAGACAGTGATTTCTCTAGAAATTTGATAAAATATCATATTCATAGTGTACATTTGTTGAAAGATGGAAACTACATGTAGAGAAGCTCTACCTTACTCTGTCGTACTGGGGAGAAGGGAGAGTGTATGCCCTTGCTTGTGGCTTATATTTTGTTTGAAGCTCTCAAGGGCCCTGGAGCTGTAGTCTCTTGCAAAACAGGAACATTTCTGCCAATTCATTCATAAAATGTACATCTGTGCTGCAGGTACTCTTTTTTTCTTCTCCTAGAGTAGCTGGACTGACTCTACTATATAAGCAAGGGTCAGTGTGGCCACCACAGCAGCTGGCACTTAGTGAAACAACTTGTTGGAGCCATAGTGTTTAAGGCCATTTATCCTTACAGGGTTGAGATAATGCTGTTTATCCCTATATCTCTGTTTTATTGGCACAGTAGGATCTAGACTACCGTGTATGTGATGTGAATGGAATTAGAATTTGAGAAACTTCATTTCAGGAAGAAAATGACTGTGGAGAAATGTAAGGGGAGAGGTGAGGGAAAAAAAACCTCAGTAAACTGAATGTGGGGATTGAGTGGGGTGATACTGCTGAGAAAATCCATACCTGTTTATATTGTGCTAAGGCAGAAAGCAGCTTATTCACCTGAAAGGCCTCTTCTTTCTTAGTAACACTGAGAACTTGTGTATTCCCAGTGTTGTTCTCTCTGGGCCCTGAGCTCAGTGTGCAAGTGTAGAAATCTGGAGATGAAGTTCCATAGCTCTAGAGAGTGGTTGCTCGTCTTTGACTCATCTCAGTCTTACGGGTGTCTCTCTGTGGAATAACCCAGTGCAAGGCAAGGAAGGCTCAGCACCTTGACTTGCATCAAAGCTCAGTCACTGGTCTATAATATTTCTCTATTCTTACACAGAGGAGACATTCCAATAAGCTGTGGTGACAAATCTAACATCACAGTAGTTACCTAAGCATCCTTTCTGTATATTGTTTGGAATGCATTCAATTATTCTGCTTATTGATAGTGTTTGTCCTTTTTTCTTTACAATAATTTCTGCAAAAGGATTTAACTTGTTTTAATTATTAGTCCAGAAACTTTACTTCATAAATTGTGAATGGGTCTCAGTTTAGTGAGAAAACCTGATTTTACGCTTCATGGAATTAATTAACTCATGGCTGTCTTTTTTATAGTTAGAAATACCTCATTTTCTTCTTAACGTTGTAGCTTTTTTATCATTTAACAGCTCAGTGGTGTCCACAAAGCTCCTTCTGCTTTTATTCATAGTAGAGTGAACAACATACATTTGCATTTCCAGCTGTGAAAAAGACAGGTTTTGAATCAGAAGTTATGAAGTAAGTAGGAGATATGATACAGTTCACTTTTCACTCTGGGGCACCTCTGGATTGCATCTCAGTCTGCCTGGAGTCTCCAGTTATCACTAAGTTGTAAGCCAGCCTAGAGCCTTCCTCTGTTATTTCTGTGCAGGGAGAATGGAATTTGAGCTTTGTGGCCAAACAAGATGCATCGTGACTGTAGTCCAGTGGTTACGACAGTAATTTATAACCCGTGAAGCTCAGCTTAGAGAATGGTGGAAAACGCTGTCATCGTGATCCCATCTTGAACACCAGCATGAAGGTCAGGCTGATGTGACCATTTTGCAGAGGAAGCTGGGAACAAGAACAGAGTAGAATTATATTTCTGTACTGTAAACTCAAGTCCTCTGTCTGATGGCTAGACATTTTGTAATGATTAGTGGTTTTTGTTCAGGCAGTTTTTCATAAATAAAAGAAGAAAAACAGTTCTGACTGCATTTTATGATGTGTCCTGCTCTTGTTGGTGGGATGCGTGTGTATGACGTCTGTCTGCTCTGTATGTGTATCTCTGTGTGTAAGGTATGCTGTAACCAGGCTTACCACATTCACCTTCTTTGAAAAAAATGTGGGTAAACACGAACTTTTCTTGAGATAACCAAGTCAAACAGGTGGGATCCTTGCATATTTAAGCATTTGCAGGGCAAATGGACAGGGTGAGCTATGTAGCTGTGTCATCTTTAGTGTCATTATCTTCAGAGTTGAATGAGAGGCCATGTGTGTTACAGATATGATCAGCATAATTAGAAGGATGTGTTATCTACTGCAGAGAAATAAAAAATCATGAAACTGAGACCTTGACATGAGTACATTTACCTCTGTCAGAAGATTTGGTTTAGATTGTATTTATGATTAGTAGTGCACTTCATCAGTATGTTAAGAAAGTGATTTTCTCAGTTAATCTCATACATTACTGGGCGAAAAGACAAGGTGTAGCAGAACAATGACTCTTGTCTTCGTAAGAATGGCCTCTATCTTCTTGAGTGAGCTTGTAGATTGGATCCCATGGGAGGCAGCTGTAGTGAGTTTAGAGGCCAAAAACAGCTTTTTGACTGTCAAGAGTAGAACCCTTTAGTCACACAAACTGCAAGTTCACAGACTGAGAGCATGTGGCAAGAGAGCCACATGGCTGAATGAAGAGTTCTGACTGAACTCAAGTGCAGAATGCACTTATGTGTAGGTGAAAGTGGGGGTGGGCTACGTGGAAAAATAAACATTGCTCAGAGAGAGTAGAAAAGTCAAGCTCAGCTGGAACTGAAATTTGTGGTGAATGAGAAGGTTAACAAGAAGGGCTATTAATACTACCTAAGCAGCAAGAATGGACTATGGAACATGTAGACCTGCTGAAGAATGGGAGGTGGGCCTAGTGGCCAAGGAAGCAGAAAAGGCTGAATTACTCAACAGTGGTTTTTTGCTCTTTCTTTACTGGCAAGGTCTGCTGTCAGGTCTCCTAGACCTGTGCCCGCAGGCCAAGTCTGGACCATGGTAAAGTAAAGTTTAGTTAGGGACTTACTAAGTAGTCTAGACGTACACAGAAGTTCATGTGACTGAGTGGGATGCATCCTGTGCTACTGAGGGAACTAGGAGTGTCTTTGCAGAACCTCTCTCTGTGATGCTCAAAAAGGCATGATGGCTGGGTGAAGTATTCTGTGACTGGAAGGCAATTGAAGCTATCCTGAAGAAAGGTGAAGTGAATTTGGGGAACTTCAGCCAGACAGCCATATTAAAGTCCCCAGGAAGACCATTGAGCCAGCCTTCCTGGAAGCCATTTCCAGGTACATCAGGAGTAGGCGAATAACAAGCACGGATTTACCTGGGCAAATGTGCCTGACCAACCTGATTACCCTAGACAATGTTGTAATTAGTGTTGTGAGTGTAGGGAAAGCAAAACTTTTGTCACAGCCTATTTGTATCCAAAGTGGAAAAAGAGGCACTGTATTGGCAGAATGGGAAACTGGCTAAACCAGTGGGCTTGAAGAAGAGGAGTTCATATAGTGGTGGCTTAGAATTCCTCGGGGATTTATATTAGGGATGCTAACATTTAATTCTTTCTGCAGTCTCCCAGGAATGGAGTACACCTATAGGAAGCTCGCAAATGACACCACATTGAGGAAGGGAATGACTGATTATCTAGGGGTAATGCTGTGTGTGATTTTGGGCTCACCAGTTTAAGGAAGATGCAGGCATACTGGAGAGAGTATAGTGGTGGGTTGCTGAGGTGCAGGCTAAGGCCCATGATATACAAAGTGACTGAGAAATGATGTCACAGGAGGAGAAATTCTGTATAGATACTAGGAAAAAAATTCTTCACAGTGAGGAAAGTTAAATGCTGGTACCTGTGGTTCAAAGAGGTTGTGGTGTCTTCATCCATGGAGATGCTCAAAGCACAACTATATAAGGCTCTGAACAATGTAGATCTGACTTCAAATTTGTCTCTCCTCTGAGCAGAAAAATGGACTAGACAGTCTTGAAAGGCTGTGGTTCCCTTAAGAGTAGCATGAACATCTTCAAAGAAGATTCAAAGTAAGTGAAGCCACAAGGCAAAAAAGCAAAAAGCTAAAATTGTAGAAGTGAAATAGAAAGCACATATGGGACAAGTCAGTTGCATTTGAAGTCCTGTAATTTTAGAATCATAAATTTGTATTCAAAAGGTTTCATATGTTTATATAGAATTTGTGACATGTTTTTGAGAGTGGGATAAATGCCATATTACGCTGCTCATTGTTGGCCACAAGTAAATGGAAACCAGTGGCTGGAAACTCTTAATCAGAATATGGAACACACTTCTTTGAAATACTAAATGGATATAAATGGAACAAAAGAGGATTCAAGTTGTTGTGAACAGACTAAATGTTCTGTCCTGAAAAATGCATAATTGTGTCTTGCTGTGCAGGATGAGGATGTAAGTGGTAAGAAAAATGTGGATAATGTCCTCTGTCCCTGTTGTATCCCCCAATAGGTTGCAAGTGTCCTGGGATATTCATCAGCTACTGTTAATCCTTGTGTGCAGTTTTCAACCTCAATACATGGAAATGAGCTCTCTTATTTTCTCAACTGATAGACTTTGATGTGTCGGGCTATGCTGACGCTGCTGTTGATAGGTTCAGAAAAGTAGCAGTTGTGTCTTGAGAACACAGCATACAAACCCAAAATGGTATAATATGGAGCCTATCTAAAATATTCATTTTATACATTTTTTGAGAGTTGTGTGAGCTAGTGCCCATCTCAGATGCTTATTTGGTTTAAAATATACATGTAAAATATAGGTAAAGCAGAATGTAATCATAGAATCATAGAATCACCAAGTTGGAAGAGACCCATCAGATCATCGAGTCCAACCATTCCTATCAAAACACTAAACCATGTCCCTCAGGACCTTGTCTACCCATGCCTTAAACACCTCCAGATAAGGTGAATCAACCACCTCCCTGGGCAGCCTGTTCCAATGCCTAATGACCCTTTCTGTGAAAAGCTTCCTCCTAATCTTTAGCCTAAATCTCCCCTGTCAGAGCTTGAGGCCATTCCCCCTTGTCCTTTTTCCCTGTCACTTGGGAGAAGAGGCCAGCTCCCTCCTCTCTACAAACTCCTTTCAGGTAGCTGTAGAGAGCAATGAGGTCTCCTCTCAGCCTCCTCTTCTCCAGCCTAAACAACCCCAGTATTTGGTAGATGCAGGTGTTTAAAAGTTTGTTTGCTGCCCTGAAGGAAATGACCTGTGGCACTTCCCTGGCTAATCTAGACTCTTGTGGGCAGCCATTAAAATTGTTCTTTTTCTAAATGAAGTGACAGGGCCTGATCCACAGGCCTAAAACAATATAGGTGACCTATGAATGATTCATGTTGGATTCCTAGGTGTACTGTTAAAACTGTAACTTCTCACATGGCCATTTTCAGTGGAATTGTGCTGTGCTATTCTTGCTGCAGAGAGTGTGAAAAAGAGAGGCAGTAAACAGCTGGGGCTAGAGAATGTGTTTCTGGGGTGATGTAATTGTTTCATTAAATGATATAAAAGGCCCCCAATGATATAGACCCCTTGCAGCAATAGCTGGAGACCTCACCTACAAGTGGGTGCACTGTGTGGGACACCCAGTTGCTGGGATAGCCTCAACAAATCTTTGCTGTGAAAAACGTGCTCCTCAGCTACTGCAGATCTGGATGGTGATGATGACAGGGCAACTGGTGATCTACCTTAATTACTACGCTTATTTTCCTATACATTGCCTTTAAAAGCTCTTACTCTTAGCTTATTGATCACTACTAAGAATTTGTTATCTGTCTTGCTGTAATAAGTTGAGTAAAACTTGACTTCACAGACTATTCAAGAGTTTGGGCTTTTACGCTGATTGTACTTTGTGCTAAGCACCTTGTGGTAAAACATTAATTCACTGGGATCAGCCTGAATTTTCTTGTACTGGGATAGACTTAAAAACAAAATAACTTGTAGTCAGTCTTTCACAAGGGAATATTATATTAGTTGTTTATTTTGAGCTGTTGAAACTTAGAAAATTATCTGCATCTGTTTTATCACAAAGGTAATGTGATGAGATGAGGGAAAAATTATAAAAAAATTAATGTGTTGTAAATGGAACAATGTATAACAACAAAATAAAATAAGAAAGACTAGGGCAACCAGAAATCTAATATTTATATAATGTAATAAAAAGGAAGAAGGTAAGTTTCAAGACAGATAATGGGGTGATGTGAAAATGGAGAGTGGAAGATAGGAGATTAAAAAAAAAATGGTTTACTGAACTTGACTTCCAGTCCAGATGTCAGAGTATTGCATTACAATCGCAGTATAATTATACTGTGATAGAAATGTATTGTGGTATAATTTATATATATATTTTATTAAAGTATTTTTCAAATGCTCTTAAATTCTTGCCTTTGAAACTTCCGCTGCTTTGAGTGGGAGCCACATTCAGCCATCCCTGAGCACTTCTGAAAATTTCTTATGTCTTGTCTAGCTGCACCAGTGCACATTAAAATGTAAATTCTTGTGGTAGTCTAAGACATATTGGTACACAGTGGAGTATATCTGATTCTAGTATATGTTCTATAATTAAAATAATGTGTAATTAGGTAAGCAGGTAAAATGAACACACTCTCCCCCCCGCCCTTTCCCAAATATCCACAGTGAAGTCCTTGTGTTTTTTACCAATCAGCATACTGTCTTTCATTCAGTGAAAGATTATCCCTTAGAAGAGCAGAAAATTTCTGAGCAAAGGTGCACTTCTCAGACCCGGCCCCGGGAGGGCAGCCTATGACCATGGCTAAATTCAGCCTCCGGAGGTTCAACAGGGGCCTTGAGCATCTTGGCTTTTCACTTAATTGTAACAAAACGTGAATGTTAATATCAAATGTTGTAAATATCAACGATTCAGATGGCTTCTTCTCTGATGCACAAAATTTTGTGTTTGCAGAACAACATGTTTCAGTCCAGCATAGCTGATTTGGTTAGATAGGTTTTTTTCAGAGTTTTAGTGTTTAATTAACTTGATACAATCTTATGAGCTGCTGTGTGATAGGTCATAAAAAAAGATCTTGCTGGTGGTGTCCTTGTGCATCATGCATTGATTATCCTTGAGAATATGTTGCATACACTTGTGTTTGCATGAACTTGATGTCTCTGGAGCATCCTTTCCAAAAATTATCAGTGTAAGTGCTACTGAAATTACAGTCACATCCATGTTTTGGAGGTGAAATGTGTAAAAACCTATTTTTGTGTCACTGTATGTGCATAAAACATAGGTGTTTACACAGCACTTTCCTATAGAAAGGAAATTGCTGTCATTGCTGTCTCATTCTTCAGACAATTATGGGATTGTTGCAGTGTATCGTTACATTTCTAGGACTGCATTCAGAACATTCAGAGCAAAAGGGTTATGAACAATCTCTGAGTAATAAACAGAGGCAGACTAAAAACACTTAACTGTACTTCTTGTCTTTACTGTAGTTATATATCAATGCATTTTTTTCAGAAATACTTTGGATTTATACACAGTATTATAAAAAATAGTGTTGAATTACTGAATAGTGCCGTCAGTTGCCTAACATTGATCAAGTTTTTTTTAGATCAGTCTTTAGATGGAGCTGTTGCATTTCAATCAGGAGGAGAATTAAAGTATAAAATAAGGGACTGAGTGCTACCTCTTGTCAAGGGTATTTTGAATCTCACTGACTCTTAACATTTTGGGTCTGTCTGTTAGGTACCTCCTCAAAGCAGGCCTCTCCTATCAGATTCACTAACTCCTTTGTCATGCCAGAAAGAAAGTTAACTCGATCTCAGCCAAAACTAGGACATCCTCCTGTATGCTTTTATCATAGAATCATAGAATCATCAGGTTGGAAGAGACCCACGGGATCATTGAGTCCAACCATTCCCAACAATCTCTAAACAATGCCCCTCAGTACCTCATCCACATGTGCCTTAAACACCTCCAGGGAAGGTGAGTCAACCACCTCCCCGGGCAGACCATTCCATTGCCTAGTGACCTTTTCAGTGAAGATTTTTTCCTTATGTCGAGCCTGAACCTCCCCTGGCAGAGCTTGAGGCCATTCCCTCTTGTCCTGTCCC
>WAAB01011230.1:39505-53099 GCA_013389865.1 Piaya cayana
GAGTCACTTTGTCATAGAAGGCGATCAGTCTAGTTTGGCAAGACCTGCCTTTTGTAAACTCATGTTGGCTGGGCCTGATCACCCGGTTCTCTTGCAAGTGCTTCATGATAGCACTCAAGATCACCTGCTCCATGACTTTCCCTGGCACTGAGGTCAGACTGAGAGGCCTCTAGTTCCCTGGGTCCTCCCCGTGACCTTTCTTGTAGATGGACACTACATCAGCCAGCCTCCAGTCCAGTGGAAATGCAGAGGTGTGACTTATTTTTGAGAAATGTCAGTCAGAAATGTGAGGAATTCAAGCAAGGAGCAATGTTCTTGCTTACTCCAACATAGTGTAACAGCTTGGTAAGGTTTGCTTTTTGTGAAAGTATTGGTAGAATAATAAGGCTTTCTGTGCTTTGTTTTTGTTACTGAAGCCCAAGAAAGCTTTCATTCTAGCCTTGCTTAGGCTACTGTTCATCCCATTGAAGAACACGAAACTGCAGCTTGTGTTTAAAACATTCCAATAGACAAAAAATCTTTAACAGGGCGATAAAACATTATCCAGTCAAAACTTTTAAGAAAATTAAAGAAAGATGTTGAGCATCTTCAAGTGATACTGAGTTAGATGAGACTTGGCAAACTCTGTGGGACACATTTCAGAATTCATTTTGTAATACTGCGGTTGTTGGAAGCATTCTATTTGTGTCCTAAGTTTCAATCCTATAATAATATATGTTAATGTATTTTACAAGACAGCAGTGTTTATGTTCCATTAACATTCATTTCTTTGTGGATCTGTCATGTCCATAGTCCACTGACGTTTTTGGTGTGTAACCTACTTTCTGGAGTAGCACTGATGAACTTTTAAGCAAGAGAATCATGCAAAGAAAGTAATGGATGTTTATTTTATTTTATTTTAAAATTTAAAGAAATGCATGATGAACTAGTGTCTAGTCACTGGGCTGTCCATTCTGACTTTAGCTCAGATTTTCTATGTTACTTTTCAAAAATTACAGGACACCTAGAGATGCTGCTATGGGATTTGTTGGCCAAAACCAACAGTTCACATGCTGCACACCAGTCACCTTCTCAGTTGTGCTGGTACATCTGAGTGTACAAGTATAAGCCTTCTGCATCTGAGCTGTCATGTTTCTCACCTGCCTCTATTTGTGCTTTCTGGTGCCTTTTTTGTGCTAGTACCCACACTGGTTCCATTACATCATGAATGGGAGGTGTCTAAGCTTAAAAACTGTAGTACTGCCACCACTAAAATATGTCTTGTTCCCAGTTTGCTTCCTGCACTGGCTTACCACACAGAGCCAGTGCAGAAGAGGAGGTCAGAAGATGGGCCAGGACCATTGTTTCTCGGGTTTAAAATGCCTGGGGCTGCTGTGACACCATACTGCTACCTTTGCCCAAGATGTAGATGATAAATTCTACTTGTCATATAAACCTTTGTAATTTCCTGGTTCTGTAAAAACTGGAAATACTGGAATATGTTAAGAGCATTAAGACCCACTAAATGACTTGTTACCATTAAAGCAATGTGCAGGTGACAAATTAGAGTTGCTTATTTTTCTTCTGTCCTCTAGTTGTTATATGAACAGTTTTTACTGGTTTGGATACATAATGTTTTCATAATGCCAGATGCACTGTGGATAGTTGGATTGTTCATAATGAAAAGCATAGTCTTCACAGACACTTTATTCATTTTGTATACTTATTGTCACTTTGTCTGACACTGAATGAGATATCTTTTGGATAATGGCAAAAGGGGAGGGGGAGAAATGACATCAGGTTCCTGGTTCCTTGTTTTTTATCCTCAAGACAGCAAAAACTTTTATCTGAAAACACCAAGTACAGAGGCACTGTTGTGTCTGATGGGACAGTGTATGTGGCTGGGCAAACTAGAATTAACCTAATATTCTCCTTTTGTTTTCTATGTGATTTTGAGTAATTTGCACCATCCTTTTTATAAGACCACATTGAGGTTCTTAGCTTCATGTTAGTCAGACTGTCTCTTCCTACGTTTGTACAGTTTACTGCACAAGAAGGTGATGTATCTGTCTAACTTAAGTACTGGTAAAGTAGTGCTAGTGTTCAAGTTAGATTGAAGCCTTAATGCCTTGCAAAAATATTTTTATGCAAGACTAGTCATAGGGAGTGCATCTGGGTAGTTCTCTAACTTATTTGACTTCTTCAGTTAAATAATCTTGGTTCTCTAAATTTGATTTTTCTCAAGCCCCACTTGCTCTTACTTCCTTTATTTAAGATAAAAAAATCTTTAATTGATCTTATTCTTGTTGAAATCTGGAAAAACTGGTGAACTCTGCTTTCTGTTCAGGACAACTTCAGTGATGTTTCTGCTGGTTGTGTCTTTTGGCCTCAACGTGCAGGCCCTGATTCAACTAACTGAGTACTTCCTAAGTCTAGGGTAGCCTACTGGTGAACTGCACTTAAAATGAAGCATATACCTTACTGGATTGAAGTTTTAGATGTCAGAGAGATTTTACTTCAGAAACCCTTTTGCTTAAAAAAAAAAAAGATAATTTTATATTCTGAAGAAGATCTCAAGGAACTTCTGAGTAGACCTATACTGCTAACATTACACAGATTTCTTTGGTTAGATCAATCCTTGTGAACATTTTTTGATAGTTTTTTAACAGTATGTAA
This sequence comes from Piaya cayana, assembly GCA_013389865.1. Taxonomy (NCBI): domain Eukaryota; kingdom Metazoa; phylum Chordata; class Aves; order Cuculiformes; family Coccyzidae; genus Piaya; species Piaya cayana. Next base: position 42,161 of record WAAB01011230.1, read on the forward strand.
GAATGTGTTACTTAGCCTTTTTTCCTTCTTTGTCTTGGGGAGCAGTATTGCAATGTACTCTGCTTCTTGAGGTTATGCCTTGGCTGTCAGATTCTGTTCTAGATCAGTAGTTTGCCTTATTATGGTGAGGTCAAATCACAAATAATTGAAAAGTGCCTCAGCTACCAGCTGCAGCAAGAAAGTTGGAGTTCAAATAGGAAAGAGAAGTGTTAGAACAAGCTTCGTTCTTAGTATTTTTATATATAATAGGCCTAGTCTCTGAATGTTTTTTAAAGTGTATTACATAAAAGAAGAATTCTAATTCTTGTTATACACATGGAGCAACTTTTGAATTAGCTCTTGTGCCCTCAGTGTTTGGAATGATCAAGGTGCCTTTCAAAGTTGTCCACGTCAGTCAGCCACAGCAGAAAATACAGAAACCAAAGTTTTTAGGAAACGGAATGAGGGAAATGAAGTTAAAATATTTGTTAAATAGCATAATGCTGGAGACATAGTTGTGCTTGCTGTAGTTCTTTGCTGAAGTTAAAAGTTGCAGGATATTGTAAGGAAGCCCTACTTGTTCTTTCTGGCTTCTGGACATCCATAATTCATGGAACAGAACACAGAGATAATCTGATCTGCACTGATGTCTCTACACTTGTGGAAAAAATTGACTCTCAGAGGTCAAAGAAGCAAAAGTTGGAGAGACTGAGTGTTTTTCTGATTGAGAACTAATGTCTACCCTCTTGAAACAATATCATCATGTTGTCATTCAAATATGTTAATAAAGGTACAAAGAGAATGGTCCCTTTTTAGGATTTTGTTTTCAAGACTGATAATTCAAGCGTTTCTAAAGTGGAAGAAATTACAGTATTTGTATTAGATGTAGGTGGAGCAATACACCTTGTGATGAAGTTAATAGGCCTTTCTTGTGCACCATAGCTGTCTTTGTGGACAGATGGTCAGCTGCAAATGTTAATTATATTTTTTTACTTTCTGGTGATATACCATATTGTCACTATTCTTGGCAACCAAGTAGAAAAAATATGGCTATAAAAGTCACAGCAATTTGCACAGCTCTGCAAAGAGTCTCTAGTACTACCTAATATACATTATAATTGTAAAATAGGAAAAATATAGGAAAATATAGGAAAATATAAATTCAAGCCAACACTCTGCAGCATTTTTTGGCACTAGATCAATAGGAAACAGGGAATATGTTAGAGCCTTGCCTCTTCCACAGAGGGAATTGGGCAGTAGATCTGCCTGCTCTCTGTTTAAAGTTCTGGCTCACTAATGAATCATGCAATTATTTTTTGTATGTTGACAGAAATGCAAAATGAGGGACATGTGTGTTACATGTTTGCCCTGCCCTTGTAGAATAGCAGAGAGTTTTTGTGGGCAGAGACAAAGGCTGTTGATTTTATGGCAGGTAGGTGATCTGGGCTTTAGTTCTCTGGATGTGTCTATATAGTGTTACTGGCTTGCAGCTTGAAGCGGTGTGGCATCCTCATCCATGCTGCTGATGTGCTGGTGTAGGTACTAACTGGACTGCAGCCAGCAAGCCACATTGGAGTGCACTTCAAGTAACAAGTGAAGTTTGAGTCTTTTCCCCTGGTCTCAGGCTCCTTATCCAGAAATTCTGGGTAGTGGAACATGTATCTGGCATTATAACAACCCTGTCATTACCAGGTTCTGATGTTAGTTTATGTGGTGGCATTTAGAAACTTTTTAAGCTACTGCTCAATGCTATGGCATGCAATAGTTCAATGCCCTTAGCTAGATGATAACAACTTAAACTTCTGCAGGTGCTGCAACAAGTAAGTGTGAATTCCAGATGCTCAGAAAAAAAATTAATACAGTCTTTCAGGGGACTGGACAGGACTAAGTCTAATCCTGCAGGGAGTGTAGCAGGCACTAAACATAAAAGAACAGTAACATATTTAACACTTCAGATCTGTGTTGTGCCTGTTTTTCTGAGAATATTCTTTACAAACACAGATTTATATATATACACATGTTGTTCTTATGAAAAGATGTGAATAACAACAATTTGACCTCAGTGCTCTGAAGTTTCTGACTAAAATATGAACTAGACTGCATGTGCCTTGCTTTATTTTCAAAAACATGATTTGTAATCTCATTGACACAAGTTTTCTGTTGCTCAGTCCTATAAATATTTTCTTTGAATATATAATCAGCTTTTCAGTGTCTTCTATCTAATGATCTTGAAATTAATGCTTTTTTGGAAACTGCATTAATTAACCTTTTCTAAACAAACTGTTGAAGCATTGTGAATGAATTGAAGGACCCAGTGTGTAAGGTCATCTTTCTTCCTTCATCCTTGAGATTTTTCTTTTCTAGTACTATTTCTTCAGCCAAGAAGAGAGTAAAACTTTTCAAGGTACATTTGAAGTTTAAAGTACTGGAATAAGTTGTTATTCAGCTGCCTGTGTACTCTGTTCCTTAAAGTGGCCAATGCTTATGAAAACGTTAAGGAATGCAGAAAGAAGTGTGGTGATAACTTCTTCAATATGATTTTTCTCTCAATCTGAGGCTGAAAGACTTAAGAAATTATATTGTTTAGGGCTTTTTGACTCCATGTAAACACTTTATTATTTTACCAATGGATTTGTCCAGTTGGTTTTTGGATTTTAATATGCCTTTGGTATCTTCAGCATTTTGCTGCAGTGAGTTCCTCAGTTTACTGTAAGTCTGTGATGTAGGGGGTAAAATACCTCTAATAAACAATTAATTTTTTTTTAAAAAACCTAAGACTTCATAGTTTAATTTGATGCCGTTAGGTTTCTGTATTATATGGAAATAGGAAATACTTATCTTTTTTATGATAACACATGATTTTACTGTCCTGTTGAAAGAAGAGATCATCTGTTATCAGTTACTAACCTATTATGAGTTTGAATATTATGTATAGTTTCTGTGATTTTAGAACTAATATATAGAATTAGCTGGAATAATAGCTAGCCTGCACCTGGATACTTATGCTTACATAAGGAATTTTAACAAAGCTGCAGTTATAAAGAATGGGAAAGAATGTGACTGTATCTAACTAAGCCATATAACAAGGACTGGTGTAATGGTAAGAGGAAGAAGAACCAGCTAGTACCAGATGCAACCTTGAAGAGGCACTCAAAGAGTGTAAGAGCACGTGCAAGAAGGAAAGTTGAAAAATTCAACATGACAAAGACAGCCTGCCTTCATCCCTGAAGACCCTCATTGACCACTACCACTAGGAGGAGTGCATGTATAAGAAGGAGGAGATATATGTTAATGAATCCTTGGAACTAATCTTACTAACCCAACCCACTTCTCGGAAAAGTCATGGCTATGTCTGCTAACCCAATAAATATGAATAATATAACATAATAAAAATGTGCTGACTTGAATGCCTGGTGTGCAAGCTTGGAGGAGAAATCCCCCTTGTGCCCCATGCACAGATGCATAACTGTGGAATTTAGGCATCATAATATCCAGCTCATAAATTTCTACTTCTCAGTCTCTTTTATGTTCCTTTTATGTCATGTATAGGAAAAATACATAGACAAGCAAGCTTTATGGAAGTCAATACATTGATTCAATCTGCTGGTTAAATCTGTTGGGAGGAAGTGTCAGGAAAGGAACAAGACTCTCATTGCATTTGGAAAGAAATGTTAAAGTTCTAACCGTAAAGTAGAGAGAGGTTGTGTCTTCTGTTTGGGATCTATAGCTACAAATCCATGTAACTGTGACAAGCTGGATGGTGTCTTTTCTTTCAAGAAAAGAGAGAAAGTTATTCTTGTGTAACTATGGATTGCCCAGGGCAGTGAAAGAAGTCACGAGCAATTAAAAATGTGTGTACTGCAGATGTCAGAAGTAAGATGAGATAAAAGCTTTAGATGTGGGTTTCAGGAAGTGGGAAGATAGCTAAGTATGAGCCAGAGCTACTGATCTAGTAGATGTGAGGTGGACACCAGGATCCTGCTGCCTTTGTAGTTTGAGCCTAAAGATCCTGCAAATGGACCTCTGGTTCTGGTTCATATTTCTTGATTCTACCACAATATCTGTAATAAATCTCAGTAAACATAAGTCACAACTATCAGTCCTTTTCAAACACTTTTGCTTTCTTCCTTTTTTCTGGAGGGAGGCAATGAGCTTGCATCTTTGTACCTTGACTTTGGAACAGGGTAAGAAACAAATAAAAGCCCATGAATGAACATGCATCTCTTCTGGTCACTGCATTCTGGACTGGTCATCACTTCTGGACTTCTGCTTTCAAAAACTGCAAAACACTGAAGCAACAATTAGAAAGGCTTTGCAGGCGTTCAAACACAGCAGTTAAACATTTGAAGCAGCCTTAGGAAAAGTCCTGTAGCCTACTACATTTTTTTGAGATTAGCTTTCCCTACCCTAATTGGAAGAGGTAAAATATGCAATTGAATGATTTTGTAAAATACCCTAATGTTCTTGTTCCCAGGCACATAACCACTATTCTCTAGAATATATTCTAAAGTTTTTCTTTTGAGTTTGACCTTATATGCCTTGTCCATTCATTTCACTGCTTGCCATGTTTTTTCCTGTTGACACATTTGCTTTTAGACTTTCCAGCTGTGAATTTATAAGGCTGCAGTCTGCATCTGGAAGATAACTATTACTGGTTAGAAAAAGTGAGATGTGCCTTAGACTCACAAAATCCTGTGATCACTGCAATGCATCATCTTCAGGCAAAAGCTGGGCCAGTTTACATGCAACCACTGCAGGTTTTTACACATTCCAGTGCTGCAAACTTTTACCTCAGGAATCAAAAATTGCCAGTGTACCAGGACCTTTTTGATGCAAATCCCTATTCTTAGAAACAATTGTCACAGGAAAAAAAGAACAGCGTGCATGCAAGCAGCTAAACTTCCTCTGTCCTGCAGGGTTGGTTGTCCAGCCTAGTTTTTGACTGGCTTTAGGTCAGCTCTTTGTGTTGGAGATTTTGTCCTGTTGTTTTTTGGGTGGTTTGGAAACAGAGAAAGCAATAAGGTAGGCTACTACTTTTTCTAATTTCATTACTTTTAGTCTATATGTATGCATTGATTTAGTACAATCTAACACCTGTAGTACAGAAAGTAGATGTTCTGATCTTGTGTGTAATTTTGTTTTGTTAAATGTTGGACCTCTGGAGTACAGAGTTCTCCTGTACTGTTCTCTTGTGTTGATAAAACGCAGTGTACATTCAGAGTGACATAGAAATTCTAATTCTTACTGGAAGAGGAAAATATAAGAAAAGACCATGAGAAGATCTGTGCACTAAATCTCATGCAAAGATTCCTGAGAATTCCCAAGTGCATTAATATTTCTAATGTCTAGAGTTAATGTTCTTAGAAAACATGGGTTACACTGATATTTTCCAGTGCTCACATTCTGAAACAAATTATCTTTGGGGGTTTAAAGACAATTTTTTTTTTCCAGAAAGGGTGATAAATATCTCAAAAACAATTTTACAAACAGAGACAAACCTGTTTATAGATGGCTATGGATCAGTTTAATTTTCTCTGTATTTTGTGTTTTTTACTTTTGCAGCTGCAAATATGATGTTGACCTACTGAAAAAGGACTTGTTTTTTTAAATAATCTTGAAACATATTCTAAGGTAAACAAGCAGCTGTATACTTTAAAACACTTAACAGATACATGTTTGTCCAGTCCAAGGAAGGCTGCCCTTGCTTTCTTCTTGTCTTCCAAGAAAAGGTGCTTCTGTTGGAGAAAATAGTCACAACGTCTGCTGCTAGAGCTAGATATAAAGTACAAGAAACTCATTTTGACACCACTTTGTACATAATGACATATGAAGAAAGATACTCTATTTAGGCTGTCTTTGACCTCATTGACACTAGGGTTTTTTTGCAGCTAAAGAAGAAATATCTTCTTTTATGTTCTCCAGCTGCACTTAGTCTCTAACACTGTCTCTCCTCTGGACCACATACACTGATTTTCAGGCTTACAATATGCAAAACAGGCAATTCTCCTTACTGAAAGAATCAGTTATATAATGGTGTACAATTATATATGCATCCAATGGCTCTGATGCTAAAAGTTTCATTGGCTGTGGTATTAGTGAGCCGAATTCCTTTATGATAACCTGATCAGTGGAGTGTTTTATGTTTTATGCTGGGAGAGGCCTCAATTTTGGTTTTTCCTCAAGTGATGGATTAAATCAAAACCCAGTTGTTGATAATGTATACCAACTGAGATAATAAAACAAAATGTCTTTAAAAATAACATTATTGAAAACGTAGAATTATTTAAAACTGCTAACTTCTACTTTCTTTTCTTGCTTTCAGGTGGCAGTGAGTTACCTACTTCTGTCTATGAAACCTGAAACTTGAGTAGCCTATGTGGTCCACAATTACACTGTTGAAGTGTAACTGTAAAAATAGTTGGTAATTCTTTTTTGTTAGTAACAGACAAGTATTTATATGCATCCTGTGTTACAGCAACAACTTTCCTACTGATTCTATTTATACTTAGAGAATTTCTCCTGCTTCTGTAGAACTCAGCAACATATTTGATCAGAACTTCTGCAGATCCTGTGGGTGTTCTCATATGGGGTTTTGGTCAAAGCCCACTTGTCTTCTTGAGTTATAAATATATCATAGAGCTGCTTGTATTCTTGTTTGTTAAATGATTGTTCTGTTTTCCAGGAAGTATTATAAGTATATATATAAGGCTTGGAAATGGTAAGATTGTGCAGCAAGAAATGCTCCAAATTAGAAGTGACTTCTTACATGGAGATCATAGGCAACGCTTCCTTATGTGTCTTGCCTACAGTGAAGATGGGGAGCATCTCTTTATCAGGGAGTGTAATGATAGGACAAAGGGTAATGGTTTTAAGTTAAAGAGGGAAGATTTAGATAAGATATTAGGAAAATTCTTTTCTTGTGAGAGTGGTGAGGCACTGGAACAGGTTGCCTAGAGAAGTAATAGATACCCTATTCCTGGAGGTGTTCTAGGCCAGGATGGATGAGGCTTTGAGCAACCTGGTGTAGTGGAAGGTGTCCCTACCCCTGGCAGGGTAGTTGAAATTGGATGGGATTTAAAGGTCCCTTCCAATCCAAAGCATTCTATGGTTCTATGAATCTTTGTCAGAAAGAGTACAGCATGTTCTCTGCTTCCCATTACAGTAAGAAAAAGATTGCCTCTGTGCATTTTCAACTCTTTTAGGCATCTAAAAGCCAGATGGACTCCAGCAAGAAAACCTTTTCTCCCTCACTGCTCCTTGAGCATTGGACACTGCTCCTTGTCACAGTCTTGCTGCAAATGCTGTTCCCGCCATTGAACAGCAATTTAAATGTTGCTTTGTGATCAGGACAAATGGCACCTACTCTGGTAAGTGATCCTTTAGCTTTAGCTGAGTGCTGCCTTTGTCTGGCATTTTGCCGCATTTCATAATAATGTCTTTTTAAAGGAACCAGGAGAAGATTACATTTTTGCATATGTCACAACCCAGCCTGGACAGTCCAGGGCTCATTAGGGTGAAACCCTGGGTCTCATGGTAAAATCTATGGATTCACTTCCCACTGAAGGCAAAGTGATGCCAAGCAGTTGATCCAAAAAGGAATTTATTTGTATAGGCAATCTTAGGAATAAGATTGTCATGGGCTTGCTAAATCTATGGCCAGAGAAAAGACAGAAAGAGAGGAGAGAAAACTATGGAAAAGGAGAGAGAGAGACAAGTGCAAGGACACGACCTAGGCTCTAGGTGCTCTTCTTCTCCTCCCAGAATAGTGTTCCCTCCCCATCGTAGGAGTGTTATTTTATACATTGAAGCATCAAAGGGGAGGGATTCCCCATGGACTTGCGCAGTGCTCTCTCTGCAAGGTTCTGGAATCAAGTTTTAGGGGGGCTTAGAGGGTCTCTAAGTTCTGAATTGAGCCTGAAGTATCGTTCTGCTCTTGCTCCCCTTACTGGCACAATTGCAACATGACCTTTGGTCAGCGAAATGGCCAGGCTGCTTGTGATAGAGATGAGGTGCTGAAGGTCACTGCTTTGCTGTAGTCATAACATTCAAAACCAAATTAGCAAAGGGAGAACATTTGAGTAGCAGAAAATCAGTCTTTGACACTATGTATGCTGGATATGTTTCTTGCAGGGTATCTGAGAATCCTTTCTGTGAGTGGTAAAACTGATGGCAGCTACTGGTTTCAAGGCAGAGATAGCACAACGCATGAGGAGGAAAGTGAGACAGAGCAAATGTGCATAGGGAAGAACCTTTTTTGTAGGAGAAGACAGAAGCACTGATAAAACAGTGCATCATTAATTGGTTTACATGACATGAAGTCGGATGAACTTTTTATGGTGACTCCAATGTGCAGCTGAGTAGCTTTCCAGTCTGCAGGATTGTTTTAGGGATCTTCAGAAAGGGTTGCTTAGTGAGAGTTTTGCTGAGACCAGCACAAACTCTTGCACAGCCACCAGTCTCCTTGAAGCACTGGGTGGATTGTAAGTTGGTGGGTAGTAAGGAGGAGTGATACTTGTGTGCAATGAAAGTGCTACTTGACTAGGCTGTCCAACTGAGACATGGAACAGGTAGTAGCTAGAGGTGACAGAGTCTGTGGGACTGAAACAATGAGTCTGAACTTTTCTAATGACAGCCATTTGGTCTTGGGGATGACCAGCAAGTTACGAGGAACTAATCATAGAATCATAGAATAACCAGGTTGGAAGAGACTCACTGGATCATTGAGTCCAACCATTCCTATCAAACACTAAACCATACCCCTCAGTGCTTGTCCCCCTGTGTCTTGAACACCTCCAGGGNGAGCCTCAACATCCCTCTTGTGGTGAGGGGCCCAGAACTGAACACAGTATTTGAGGAGCGGTATTGGAAGATTAGCAATTCAAGATGAGGACTGAAAGAAGTAGTGGGAGAGGATGCAGAATAATACAATACAGTCATTTAAGTTGCAAAAAGACCTGTAAGATCATCAAATCAAACTATTAACTTAACACTGCCAATTTAATCACTAAACTATGTCCCTAAGTGCCATGTCTACACATCTTTTAAATACCTCCAGGGATGGGGACTCAACAACTTCCCTGGGCAGCTTCTTCTAGCTTATGACAGCCTGTTTGGTGTACAAATTTCTCCCAATATCCAGTCTAAACTTCCCCTAGTGCAACTGGAGTCTCATTATTTGTTACCTGGGAGAAGAGACAAACACCCACATCACTGCAAGAAACACTGACATCACTACAACACCCTTTCAGGTAGTCATAGAGAGCAATAAGGTCTACCCTCATCCACCTTTTCTCCAGACTAAACAACTCCAGTTCCATCAGCTGCTTGTCATAAGACTTGTATTTTAGACCATTCACCAGCTTTGTTGTGCTATTCTGGACATGCTCTAGCACTTCAACATCTTTCTTGTAGTGAGGGGCCCAAAACCAAGCACAGTATTCAAGAAGCGGCCTCACCAATGCTGAGTATAGGGGCAAAAATCTCTTCCCTACTTGTGCTGTCCACATAATTTCTGATGCAAGACAGGATGTTATTGGCTCTCTTGGCCACCTGTACACACAGCCAGCTTATATTCAGCTGGTTGTTGACCAGCACTTCCAGGTCTTTTTCTGCCAGGCAGCTTTCCAGCTACTCTACCCCAAGCCTGTAGTATTGCATGAGGTTTTTGTAGCCCAAGTGCAGGACCTGACACTGAGTCTTGTTGAACCCCATAGAGGTGACCTCAGCCCTCTGATTCTGCCTGTCCAGATCCCTCTGTAGAGCCTAAATATGCACAAGCAGATCAACGCTGCTACCAATGTTTTGTTTAGCCTGCAGAAGAGGAGGCTGAGAGGAGACCTCATTGCTCTCTACAACTACCTGAAGGGAGGTTGTGGAGAGGAGGGAGCTGGCCTCTTCTCCCAAGTGACAGGGGACAGGACAAGAGGGAATGGCCTTAAGCTCCACCAGGGGAGATTTAGGCTAGACATTAGGAGGAAGTTTTTTACGGAAAGGGTCATTAGGCACTGGAATATGCTGCCCAGGGAGGTGGTTGACTCACCTTCCCTGGAGGAGTTTAAGGCACGGATAGATGAGGTCCTGAGGGACATGGTTTAGTGTTTGATAGGAACGGTTGGACTCAATGATCCGATGGGTCTCTTCCAACCTGGTGATTCTATGATTCAATCCTGGTGTTGTCTGCTAAAGTTATTAAGCACATTGATCTGTGCTTGGATCTCGGGTTTAAAAGAGACAAAAGCTTCTGTTCTCTAGAGATTGCTCTGTCCTTGCTGCATGAATGTATGAGACACTGTCAATAAGCTTCTGAAATGCTGCAGGTTATACAGCATGATGTTTGTTTCAGGGTAAATTTCACAGAGTTTTGCTTGGAATTGAACAGTAGGCTACAAACTGTTGTCTTATGGGTTGATTGGTGAGCAATGTGATTGCGTCAGAGAGGAAACATCCTAATCAACTTTCACAGGCTTAAGCAACCTCGTCTGTCAAAACCAAATTTTACCTTATGAATACCAACTGAAACTGTATTTATTCACTTTGTGCATAATAGCATCTCCTTATTCCTTCTACTATGTGAACTGATGGTAAATTTGTGCCCTCCTTTAGTGTGTTCATTGATGTCTAAATTTACAGACACTGGCAGTATGACTAGGAGTGCCCAGAAAGAAACCATAGGTTCAATATTGGAAGCAAGGAGGCTGAGGTTTGGCATGTTAGAGGAATATCTTTCTGTGGGGGAAAATGGTGCCCAGAAGAGGCTTTTGCTCCCTGTTCCCAGTGTTGATGTATGTCATCAACCCTCCTGTGCTGGTAATCTGCGCTATACTCTCACTAGGCCTTTCTGACTGTGGTATTTAGGCTTTAGGAACTGGAAGGACCTGTAATCACAGAATCATAGAAACATTAGGTTTGAAAAGACCCATATGATTATTGAATCCAAATATTCCTATCAGTCACTAAACTG
>WAAB01011231.1:6835-26371 GCA_013389865.1 Piaya cayana
GCCTTGCGCGGGCCCCGCGCCCTGGCCGGGCCATGATGGGGCCACCGCCACCCGTCCCGCGCCCGGACGCCGCCGCCACAGCAGCAGCAGCAGCGGCGGAGCGGAGCGGCCGCCCCCGCGCCTAGAGACGCCCCCTTTCCCCCCTCCCCGAGCCGCGGCCGCCGCCGCCGCCGCCCCGGGCGAAGCGACCCCGGTGAGCGCCCGACCGACGCCTTTTGTTGCGGGCCGGGCCATGGCGCTGCCCGGAGGGGGGGTGGGCATTGTCGCGGCGCGCGCACGGCCCCCACCCCCCCTCCGCAGCTGTGCGCGTTGGGTCCGGCCCGGGGTGGTGGGGGGGGGGAAGCAGGGATGGGGAACAAGGGCTGCAGCGGGGACCCGGGATGGGGATGGAGGGGGACAGGGCCTTCATTGGGGACCTGGGATGGGGACAAGGGGCTGCCATGGGGACCTGGGATGGGGAGAGCAGGAGCTGCACCGGGGACCTGGGATGGGGATGGAGGCGACAGGAGCTGCACTGGGGCCTGGGTGTGGGGGAAGAGCAGGAGCTGCCCTGGGGATCTGGGATGGGGATGGAGGGGGGACAGGGGCTGCACTGGGGACCTGGGATGGGGGAGATGGGAGGGCAGGGCTGGGAGAGAGAGCGAGCAGGAGCTGCCCTGGGGACCCCTGGGTGGGGCGAGGTTGGGGGTCAGGGGCCACACCAAGGACTCGGGCTGGCGCTGGCAGTGGAGAACCAGGGAGGGGAGGCAGGAGACCCGCGACGGAGATGGGGGGTGGCAGAGCTGGGGAGCAGGAAGCTGCGCTGGGGACCCAGGATGGGGATGGGGATGGGGGGCAGGAACAAGGGCATTGATGATTCCATTAATCAATTATTTCATTATTCTATGATTTGATGATTCTACAATTTCATGGTTCTGTGATCCAATGGTTCCGTGATGGGATTGTGCTTTTCCCTCCGCTTCATTTCTGGTTTTGACGTGGGGTGGTGGACCAGCCTGGTCCAGTGGGAGGTGTCCCTGCCCATGGCAGGGAAGTTGGAACTGGATGGGCTTTAAAGTCCCTTCTGACCCAAACCATTCTGGGACTCTAGTTCTGGAGCTGTCGACCTCAAAGAGCAGCAGGGACATCTCGGCTCAAGTGCCCAGCGGTTTTCTCCTTGGACTGGGAGGTTGGAGGTCCTGGGAGGCTGGAGGTGCCAAGGTACCTGCTGCTTGCCTTCAGGGTGATGCTTGCCCTGCAGAGCCGGGAGGTGATGTGTGCAGATGGAGGGGTTTGCGTAGAGGCTAGTCAGTAGTAGCGGTTGCTAAGATTGATGTTTGCCTTGAGAGATTTGGGCCATAATTTCTACGCATCCTTCCATATGCCTGTGCAGGGAAGGATTTAGCAAGAAAAAGTGCAAAGGACTAAATGTATGTATATTGACCTGTAGTTTTGTGACTTATTAACTGAAATTTCTAGGCTAACGAGTAACTCCCAAGACTTTGCCACTGACCTGCGACTCCTGGCCTTATTTTAATAGTTAAATTTTAGTTACTTGGCACTGCAGGCTTGTGACAAGGTTGGTTCATGTCCATGATTTGGACCGTGAAATTGTACTCTGGAAAACAAGTGGTAGGTTTCCTGATAAGAACAGTGAATTTTGTGTGTGGTAAAAACCAGAAATAGTCAACCAAGACATAAACTGTACCAGAGCTGTTTTCCTACCTGATCCCTGTCCATGCACCTGTGCCTAGTTATGACTGAATAGCTGTCTGTTGTCCCTGAGCTCTCAGGCTTCCGTGTATCCATGCTGGAGAGCCAGCTTGACTGTACCCTTGGAACATTTTGGTGACGAGCTAGCAGTACCTCGATGTAGGCTGTGTGAATAAATTGTATAGTTTGCAAGAACGGGCATTCTCTGCAGTATTTTGCTTGTCCTGTACAATGTTGGTAGCCTGGCAGCATTTGCAAATATGAAACTTACTGTTGTCACTTGCAGTAAGGCAGTTATATCCTTCTGTGTGCTTTTAGATTGCATGCAGGCATTTTTAAGAAGCAGAATGCATTGGGTACCTGAAACCTGCATCCTTGTTAATGTGGCATTGTGTCTTTGCTCTGTGATCCTGGTCAAGAAATGCTGATAATCTAACTTTGGCTGCGCATTTGGACTACAAGCAGGTATTGCCATGCTATATGGTATAGGTCTGTTAAGCTCAATTAGAGCCAGCTCTGAAAAATTCAACGCCATTGATGTTAATGTGTTTTGGGTAGAAGAATGCCTCAAATATCAGCAGTGGTAGACTAGAAATCAGTTAGTGCTATTCTTCGGTTTGGTATGTGTGTGCTAGGAACTGGACATATTTGTTTGCTTCTCCAATTTACTGGGCAGTTTTAGACTGCTGGACTTGAAACAAAAATATACTATGTTTTGGGTTATATGGTTGCAACTGTATTGCAGCCCTTAGCTGATTATCTACCTGATTCAAATTGAAGCAAGTTAAACACAATGCTACTGTGTTGGTTTTTTTTTTTTAGTATCTTCAGCACCCATTTGAAATGTGTCACAACATTTCTGTACCAAGGTTTAAGTAAGGGTTAGTATGTCAAGTTGATTGTTTATTTGCAGCTGGGTGCAGTAATATCATCTACTTGATAGTATTGTGTACTTTGGGAAAGGAACTCATTTATTTATTTCCAAACAGTAACAGGAAGGTGCTAAGTAACAAGATCCATATAATTCTTAACGTTTTCAAGCTAGAAATATCAAATTTAACTCAGAACACTACATTGTCTTGTTGCATCTTGCTCCATGAGTGAGCTGAGAAGGTTTGCTAACAGCTGTCTGGGTGGAGATGAAAACCTTGGCGTTTAGCTCTGGTTTACTGGAGCTACACTGACAGTAGTATACAGGGTGAACACATCTTCAGGATGTACTGATGTTTGTTGCTGTTAGAGGAATTCAGCAATGCATTTCACACCTGCCAGTCTTACTTTATTTCATAGTTCTCTGCTAGTGTTCAGTTGGATTTTTTTTTTGCATACAGAAGACTTCTGGAATGCTTCATGTGCAGCATGTGGATTGAGTGCAGGCAGATGTTCTGCTTACCCTTCGAAATGCTCAGGACTGTCATGAGATTGTTTGGAAACTTTGGTGTTGGAACATGGTGTTTCACTTCCCAAATGTTGATGTTAACTGTTTTGTAGCGTTGGGTTGTGGGGATTTACTTGGGTTTCTGGAGACATGCTAAGCTGAAGAAAGAAAAGAAAAGCCGGTAGTTCCCTCTCTGGTGGTTAAGTTGCTGAAGGACACATCTGCTGATGTTGATTAGCAGTTTCGTTCAACTTTGTAAGTGATTTTAAGTTACTGTTGCGAAATAGTGGAAATACTGTTTCAGCAGTGGCCTTTGACTTGCAGGACTTCCTGCTGTGAGCAAAGTTTGTATCATTTGTTTAAAATAAACAGTTTTTTGAGGGGACAGATACTGAGAAACCATACCAGTGGGGCAAGTGCTGTGGGGTAAATTGTAACTTTCTGGTAAATAGAACTGTGGAAGTATATTCATGTGATGTGTTACTGGAATGAAACTTGCATTTTGAAATCGGAAATCAAATCTTTTGTTGGTCCATAATACAATTCTTGGGTATGCGTGTAGGGGGAAAATGAACTATTTCTTCATGGCTTTAATACTGATGCTCTTAACTTCACTGATTTACTACTTGGTTCTTTTTTGCTGGTGGTAGTGGTGGTGGTGGTGTTCCTCATTGCAGTAGTACAGCATTTAAAATGCCCAAGTTTTGCCAAATACTTGCACTACTAGTTTCTTTGAGTTATTGTTAATGCTGATTTATTTTTATAAATACTTATTTTTGTTACTCGTGTCTCCTGAGGGACCTACAACTTGAATTATAACTGTAAGCCTTCCTGCACCCTTCTCAGTGTTAAAGGGACTGAGGCATGCTGACTTGGGATTGTTATGTTTCCTGGAACAGCTCGCTTCTTTAACTTTGATTTATAGTTTTCATCTTGTGCTAAACCATTTCACTCTTGGGTAGCTCCTCATATCTTCTATTGGAGACTTTACATCCTATTTGGGCTGTTCACACCTTGTCCAGGCTAGGTAGGAGAAGACAGGTCATGATTATAAGGCCACTGCACATTTGCTTTAGCCAGCTGTCCCACAGACAGTATAGAAGGTGTTGCTGTATCCAGTATTCATTTTTGTGCTCTCGTTGCCAGAGCTGCTGATACTACGTATGAAATTCTGCTAGTGGCCTGTAGTATTTTAACTGAAGTAGTCGGCGCGGATGTGATGGTGGCACCTTGGCACATAGCACTGCAAACCTTGCAAGACTGAATGCACGTTACTAGTAAATCCAGCCTTGAGAGCATTGTTTGACCAGTAACCCATGATGCAGTATTGCAAACTTTTGCTTGTTGGTCACGTCGTCTTCTCTGATATTACAGGTGCATAGCACCTTCCTTTTTTAGGCAGTGAAGCATAGTGCAGTACCTACAAGCTCTTTGTGTTTGGGTCACTCATCAGATGATGGGGATGATTATTTAAGCAAAGCTAGATGATCTGTAGCAAAAGTACTGCATATCTAGCTTGATCTTTATGCTAGTCCTATATCAGAGCTTAACAGCAGAAGGAGGAATACGAAATCCTGTGTAAAACTGTTGAGTTAGTCTTGTGTAGCATTTTNTTCTGGAATGCTTCATGTGCAGCATGTGGATTGAGTGCAGGCAGATGTTCTGCTTACCCTTCGAAATGCTCAGGACTGTCATGAGATTGTTTGGAAACTTTGGTGTTGGAACATGGTGTTTCACTTCCCAAATGTTGATGTTAACTGTTTTGTAGCGTTGGGTTGTGGGGATTTACTTGGGTTTCTGGAGACATGCTAAGCTGAAGAAAGAAAAGAAAAGCCGGTAGTTCCCTCTCTGGTGGTTAAGTTGCTGAAGGACACATCTGCTGATGTTGATTAGCAGTTTCGTTCAACTTTGTAAGTGATTTTAAGTTACTGTTGCGAAATAGTGGAAATACTGTTTCAGCAGTGGCCTTTGACTTGCAGGACTTCCTGCTGTGAGCAAAGTTTGTATCATTTGTTTAAAATAAACAGTTTTTTGAGGGGACAGATACTGAGAAACCATACCAGTGGGGCAAGTGCTGTGGGGTAAATTGTAACTTTCTGGTAAATAGAACTGTGGAAGTATGTTCATGTGATGTGTTACTGGAATGAAACTTGCATTTTGAAATCGGAAATCAAATCTTTTGTTGGTCCATAATACAATTCTTGGGTATGCGTGTAGGGGGAAAATGAACTATTTCTTCATGGCTTTAATACTGATGCTCTTAACTTCACTGATTTACTACTTGGTTCTTTTTTGCTGGTGGTAGTGGTGGTGGTGGTGTTCCTCATTGCAGTAGTACAGCATTTAAAATGCCCAAGTTTTGCCAAATACTTGCACTACTAGTTTCTTTGAGTTATTGTTAATGCTGATTTATTTTTATAAATACTTATTTTTGTTACTCGTGTCTCCTGAGGGACCTACAACTTGAATTATAACTGTAAGCCTTCCTGTACCCTTCTCAGTGTTAAAGGGACTGAGGCATGCTGACTTGGGATTGTTATGTTTCCTGGAACAGCTCGCTTCTTTAACTTTGATTTATAGTTTTCATCTTGTGCTAAACCATTTCACTCTTGGGTAACTCCTCATATCTTCTATTGGAGACTTTACATCCTATTTGGGCTGTTCACACCTTGTCCAGGCTAGGTAGGAGAAGACAGGTCATGATTATAAGGCCACTGCACATTTGCTTTAGCCAGCTGTCCCACAGACAGTATAGAAGGTGTTGCTGTATCCAGTATTCATTTTTGTGCTCTCGTTGCCAGAGCTGCTGATACTACGTATGAAATTCTGCTAGTGGCCTGTAGTATTTTAACTGAAGTAGTCGGCGCGGATGTGATGGTGGCACCTTGGCACATAGCACTGCAAACCTTGCAAGACTGAATGCACGTTACTAGTAAATCCAGCCTTGAGAGCATTGTTTGACCAGTAACCCATGATGCAGTATTGCAAACTTTTGCTTGTTGGTCACGTCTTCTTCTCTGATATTACAGGTAAGTATGCATAGCACCTTCCTTTTTTAGGCAGTGAAGCATAGTGCAGTACCTACAAGCTCTTTGTGTTTGGGTCACTCATCAGATGATGGGGATGATTATTTAAGCAAAGCTAGATGAGTTAGTCTTGTGTAGCATTTTCTGGCCTGAAATGGCTTATTCAAACTGTGTGTGCTGATTTGATACTCTCCTGTAATTAAAAGGAATTTTTGTATGAATGGTGAAAGGGGAACAATCTTTACCTAATTTGCCTGTAGTGTACGTACCTGTAAAGCATTTAAATATGTAACTGTAAGGATTGCGGGAGCTTGTCTTTTCTACTTGGTCTTTAAGGTACTTGAAGGGTATCAGGGAGTTTTTGATTATTCCCCATGCCCCTTGCTTAGTTCAACAATGCCCTTTTTTTCATGAGGGTTGGTCAGAAGGTACCAAAAATTGCTGGTTGCTCAACTGAAATAAGGTTTCATGTGTTAGGCTCCTTCTTCCTCTCTGTCTCTCTCTAGAAGCTGCTTTTTTTTTTTTGTAAAAGGAGACTTGACTGCTGTGAGGACTAGGTAGCAACAGGCTGGTGAAGAGGCCATGGCTTTGGTCTGAGGTGCTGTTACTGCTGTTGGGACAACTGGGTTACTCCTGTTTCGGAGCTCTTGGCTAGTACCAAGGCTTTCAAAGCAGATGCAAAATGAAGCTTTGTCCAGTAGCTGCAAAGGAGGAGAAATAGGTCTCATTCCTTTTCTGTTTTATTGGCTCCAAATGTACAGGAGATGTTTTATGTTTCTTTCCCTCAAGTCTTCTGTGAGTGAAGGTAGCATACAACTTTTAATTTTTCCCATAAACAGCTCTGGGGCAAAATTTTCTGATTTCTGTTCTGTGTGGAAATATGCAGTTGATGTGATTTTTGACAGTTGTGCTGATGTTTTTGAATTTTGATTTACAGCAGGGAATTTATTTTTTTAACAGTGTGTTTATTTTCTTTTCCTCTTTTTTTTCCTCTCCTTTCCCTACCCATGTGTTGAGCAATGCTGTGAGTGTTGAAGTAGAATTGTCTGTATAGAGATTTGGGTAAAAAATTTGTTTGATATTCTCTTGCAATTAGATTAGTCCACCGAGAACTGCATGTCATGTTTTGGGATCTTTCCCTTTTGAGGGAAAACAGTTTTGATTGCTTTGCTGGTTTTGGTATTTCATCAGTGTCCTGTGATGGATTTCTGCCTGTCTTAAGCATGTGACTCATAATGCTTCCGTAGTACCACAGAATAGGAACACATTTGCAGAACTTACTCCTTTTTCACATGTGCCACAGTTTCTTCTGAAGTTTTAAAACTGATAGAACAGTATGATGCTAGGAAAGAGTGAATTGTGTGGAGGAAATGAACAATAAGGGGTGTTAAATGTTGTGAAGGCACATAGATTGGCTTTTTTAGATAAACATTAAGATGTGGGAGTACCTCAGTTATAACGATCTGATATGTGTTAAAAGAATGTTTAGATTTTATACCTTTACAAGTACATTGTTATTTCCGTGTCGTGCATTTTATTACAATACAAGGAAAATGTTTGAGCAAGTTGACTAACTTAGTGTACCAGTTATAATAAATATGAAAGCATGTGGAAAACATGGATTTTCTGGATGGCTTGTTTCATTCCTTTCTCTCTTGCTCTAGAGAGATTACATATTACACGGTGAGTATACTTTTTCAGGTTGGGTGCGTATTTATCATTTACATGCCTAACTAAAGCTTCTTATTCCAATTCCAAGACACCTATTTTAGCAAAGTCAGACCCTTTCTTGTTATCTTTTGCCTACTTTTTCTTCTAGAAACTTTTTGTAAGAACTTCCTTGTTGTCGAATAAATTCTTCTCTCTCTTGAATCATTCATTTTCATTCTTATGATCATGCCAGTTTTGTGTTGGGATGTGCATTTGAGGCTTTGCAGTGTAGGGGTTTCAGAGTATGGGGGGAGTTACTAAAATTGATGCTTAACTTAAAGTATCTCTATCAAATAAGCAATGGAGAAAAGCAAAACTTTCAGAGCTAACAGTTCAGTAGTAATGAGATAGACAGGTGGTCAGAAAGGTTAGATATTCCCTTCTATTCCCTAGATGTTTTTAGAGTGGTTTGATTTTGGTTTTGAATGGTGTGACTTCAGTGAGAATGTGGATCGAGGGCTCTAGAGAGAAACATTCGTCTGGCTTTTTGTTTCTCTGACAAAACCAGTAGTGGTATCACCATCCATTGGGTATTAGAGGGTGGCTCTGCCTGGGTTGTCTTGCTGTTACTTTCCTCAGGATCTTTCTGCCAGGTGGAGCGTGGGCACCAGTGAACAATGTTTTATGTTCTTACGTTACTAAGTGACATTATTTTCAAATGAAGACATGGTAAAAATCGCAGTATAATTCAAAGCTGTGTGGTTTGATTTGTGTAAACTAGGAACTAATAGGATGTTGCTTCAGAAAGTGGGCTGTATTTGAATGCTGTGCTGATAATTAATATTGGTTGCTGCCTGTAGCTCTTGCTGAGAACCAAAATCTTAACTTCCAGAGGGGCTGTAATAGGAAGAGAGGATTTGTACACCAGGGTCTTCCTAAAGTTTGTGTTTAGTTATTTGGCACTGTAAGTATATCCTTTTTTTGTATAATTTGAGATTAGTTGAATAGAAAGAGAAATTGCAGGGCTAGGAAGAATGCTTAGAGTGTCCAGAACATATGCCATTGATAAAAAATGCACACAGAGAGAATGCATGTGCTTTTTCATTAAAAACATGACAAAATATTAACTTGACTTGGTAACAAAACTTCTAAAAGCTTTCAAGTACATGGATGATGGGCAGAATGCTTAAAAGAAGGTGAAGATGGTTAAGAAAGTTAATAAGATACAGAAGTGCACCTCAGCTTTAGTCTGGGGTTTATTAGGCTGGCATGGAGTATTGACCTTTGAGTTTTCCTTGGAGTTTTGCTTTGGCTGGATGATCTGGAGGCTTCAGTGGCAATACCAGGTTAAGTGGTTCCTGCACTCAGACTGCGGAGAGCAGAGGGCAAGTGTTGTGAACAAAGCAGTTGTCTGAGGACAGCCAAAGGAACCAAGAGCTGGGAATTCCCAAGGCCTTCACGTTTAATGCTGAAAGCCCATTATCTGTCAAAGTTGTCTTGTAGAACCAGGACCTTACTGCTCTTATAGGGCTAAAAGGATTTTGAGTTTTCCTCTGTGTGTTTGTTTTAGTGCTAGAAGCTTTTGAATTCCCATTGAATGGGAGAGGGTGAGCTTTAGTGCTCTGACTTTGGAGCAGGAGAGGAGAGTGCTTTTGCTGCAGGCTGACCATAGTGGGATCTCTTTTTGTGCTAAGATTCACCACCTGCCTGGTGTTCAGGGTGTCATCGATGGTCTTACGACTTGTCTCTGCAGTTGTATTTTTGCTGAAACTCATTTGCTTCTGGAGGGGTTTTATGGAGGTCCTTGGGTCTTCATGTGAGAGCTAGGGATGAGATCAAGGTATTTATATTTGTGTGAATGCTGAGTATAGAACGTATTGCATGGTAGAATGACAGGCAAAGCAGATATCTAAATGTGTTTCTTTGAGCTTTTTGGTGCTCTCAGGATCTCTAAATGTCATGGTCCAGGCCATCATTTATAAGATTGACTCAAGTTATGGCTTTTAAAGCATTAAAAGCACAAAATAAATGGATTTCCATTTTGACTTTTGAGCCCTGAGCATGCAGTAGTCATTTTCTCCCCACAACTGTAAGGGCTATGACGTGTTTTTGAACCTTCACATGGCAAAATGCTCAGAATTGGGGTGCCACAAATGTGTTGAGATTGAGAAGGATGCGGTCAGAGCTGGCAATGCTCTTGTCATTGTTGGTTTCCTGTCTGATAAAGTGACTGAAGAGGGGTGAAATTCGTTTTATTCAGGAGTATTTTTACACTTGCAGAAGAAAAGATGCATTTCTGAACAGGCAGAAGTAAACATTCTTTATAAGCATTCATGTGGAATAGTCATAGAAACAGTTTTGGTGTTGCATCACAAGCTAAATGCTAATATTTGAGTCAGTAGCAGTTGCACAGTGAGCCACAATAGAAATGTAAAAACAAATTCTCTGTGGTTATGATCTGGGAGGATGCTAATTTGCTTGTTAATTAGGTTTGCAAAAGTTTCTTTATCACAGTTCTGAGCAGTGAGGATAAGCTAGTGAAGAATATTTAATTTAGGTTTTGAGTGGGTCATGAAGTAACCAGGGAGTATCTCTTCAAGCTCTTCATTATTAGAGAGTGTAGAGGTGCGGTAGCAACACTTCTTTAACTTCTGGAGAAACAAGTGTTTTGCATTCAGTTTCTTACCAGGGATGTAACCATGTTCCTAGCAGTGTTGGATGAGGGGGGGTGAAAAAAAAATTCCTTGCTCCCTATTTGAAATCCCATACTGGTGACGTTCTGTGCTTAGGGAGATGGGAAACCAGATATGCTATATTAGTAGCTGGATTTTGTTGTTGTTGATTTTTGCCTAGCTAATTGCAGTTTCCAGATGTGAATTGGAGAAGCCTACTGTGCAGTTAAACCACCTAAAGCAATAACTTAATTCAGTAAAGCAGGTATGTGCATAGATGGTTGAAATGCACATGATGGTCGAATGTTTGGATTTTGGTTGGTTTTCGGTTTTTGTTTTTTTAGTAATTGGAAGCAGGGAGATGTGTATTGCAAGTAATGTACTTGGAAAAATATTTTTCATCTAGCTGTAGGTGCCTTTAAATGTTTCTCTTTATTAAAGGAGATCAAGATTCACAGGCTGGAGGATGGACAGTTTTTGTGGCTGATGGATGGAATCACTTGTCTGTAGGGGAAGCTGCTGCCTAAGCTGCTGAGCTGTCTCTTCAACATGTGGGGTTTACAGTTGTGTTTTTAAAACACCATTCGTTGGAAGTATGACAGTGTTCACTGTGTCCAATGGAAGAATGTGTTCTCCTAATTATAGCAAATTCAGTGAGTTTAGAAACTCGGGTAATGACTCATTACCTGAGTTTCTTCTAATTTATTAATTCAGTTGTCTGTTTCCCATTTTTAGTGTCTCCCCTTATATTTATGAACTTAGAATAAATGGTAGGATGCATCTGTCTGTGCTTATGTTTATTGTGTTAATGCCATTCCTTATTTCTGTCTTGCAGAAAGGAAGTGTTGTCCTCACCTTCCCTTTCTTTTTTATGATATGTTTAAGTATTTTGATGTTAGTAAGTAAGCCTTTTACTCTTCTTTATACTAGTTGTAATGAGTTCCTGAGGTGAGATTCCCAAGACCTAACAGAGTATTTTGGGAAGATGGCAAAGCATGACAAGCTGGAGGCTTGTACTAAAAGTACAGTACTGTCTCAAAATATATATCTCTTAATAGCTAATGTTTATTTTCTGCTGTTTGTTGTGCAAGGTCTTGTTGATTCATATTGAAGCATAAGTGACCCAGTCTAAATTAAAATTGTTTCAGTAAAAAGGTGTGGAAAATAAGGAGGAGAGAAAGTGAAGGGACTAAGAACATGGACATTTCAGAGTAGGATCTGAAAAATGGGTGAATTGGAGCAGTATAATTACAGTGCGTGACATCTTTTCACACTCTTTGGTGTTTCTTTAATTAAAAACAACTATCTTTTGAAAAATCTGGTACTTCAGTGGTGATCTTTGGATGATTGTAATGTTTTGGGGGTTTTTTTGCAGTAAGAAATGTATTTTCCTTCCACAAAAGTAGTAACACCTCACTGTGTTGGTTGCAGCATCTTTTAGTTAAATGGAAGTGTCTGTTTTGGAAAGATGTCCCATGTAATGAATAGCTCTGTGTTGGGAAGATATCTTCTATGGTTAGTACTGGGATCCCCTTGATGGTTATCACTAAGAGGTTTTTATTTCCAGACTGAAAGTGAGTGACTATTGTAATACCATTATTCGCTAGGTTAGAGAACCTTGTGCTTTGTAGAAATGATATACATATGGAGAAAATAACTCTGTTGCTTTTCAACTTTATATTGGTCTTCAGTAATAAATTTTAGCTTTCACTGATAAATAAAAGATATTGAAATAATTAGTAGTTAGTATTTCTACTCTATTTCCCCTCTTGAGATTAAGATCCTTGAAGAAGAGTGACCTTCACATGTCTCAGGGTAGTCTGTTGGCTTTCTGGTATATGGAGTAATGTTTCTTGCCTGCCCTGAAACCCTCCCCTACTTCTTTACTGATCTCTCCCATTTTGAGGGTTCTTCTCACTGTGTCCAAGGGCCATGTAACTCATTGCCGTGGGCTTGTTGGTTGTCCTCTTGGAATTTGTACTTGATGTGCTCCAATCTTGTCTTCCCGCTTTGGTTCCTAGCATGTAACCATGCATTTGACTGTAATAAAATAGATGATGGTTAGAAAGTGCCTTCTCCACAAAGAGAGCTGATGATAGATGTCAGCCAGCAGTTGCCATGTATCCCCCATGTGCTCATCTAGGTGCATGGATTATTGTCTTTTAAAATATTGGTTGTATTAGCTGGTGTACTTTTAATGGAATTAAAGTGAATTTGCTCAGCTGAAGGTATCAGTTTAATGATACTGAGCAGCAAATGCCGGCTTTGGTAATAAGCGAGTATATTCATCTGAGGAGACCACAGTTATCTCAAAATGATCAGTTTAAGAATGTGGGTGAGATAGCAAATATAAACATCCTTGAGAAAGATGCTTGGAAAATGTGAACTAAAATAGCTTTTCTAAACAACATGATCATAGTCACTTGCAAGTCCGGCTTAAAAACATAGAGATCTTGTTATTCTACCCAATAGGGTGAGTGCTTGGAAGGTGATGTTTTGATTTTTGTTTGGTTTGTGGTATTTTTGGGGGGATGTGTGGGTTTTTTTTTTGCAGTGGTGCGTTTTGTTTTGTTCTGTTGTGTGTTTTTGCTTTGTTTTGTTTTGTTTTCCAAGAGTTTAAGCATGTCATATGGTTTCATATGAGGTCCTCTCAGTACTAAACCTGTTTGTTTCCTTTAAGCTTCCACTATGCTGGATTTCAATAGGGCAGGGAGATGGAGGTGGAGACAAAACAGTGCCATCTGTGCTACTGTGCTTCTTGGAAGACCATTTATCTTCTGAGCTTTCTAGAGAAACTGTCCTAGTGGATCAGCATGCCTAAGAAAATGGTGTTGCAGTTACACCGTACTATTTTCCTCATCCTCTTTCAGCTTGGGAGATAGCAGTAGTTGGTCCCACTTGGACATACGGAGAGCTTCTGCCTTTGCTCTTTAGTCAGAGGAAAACGTTTGCGGATATGGGAAGGGGTAATATTTGTTTTCCACCTCTGATGTTGTTTTCTCTTCAGTCAACCCTCAGTTTTCATTCCTGCTCTTAATTTCCTTCCTTGCTTCGTCTCATTACTTAGCTCCTTGTTACCATTCCCCTTTGGGCACCTCTTGCTGGATGGTAGAGTAATTGTTCTTCCTTTGGGCGTCACCACCAGTTGATAGAAGGGTAGGTGCTGTCTGAATCTGTGCTCTACATTATCAACATTTTAAGTTTTTCAGCCGCTTCCAAGTGGTTTGCTGACAAGTCTGGACAGGCAGACTGAAGGAATGTGTCAGCTTGCCACAAGTGAGAGAGCCCAGGTTAGTGACCCATCTCTGTTTCACAGTGTTTATCTTGTTGTGTCTGTTTCTGTAAGTCTGGCACATGTGCTCCTGCGAGTGCTTTAAATGAAACATATGCATTATTTTGCTTTCCTTTTGTGGTTTGTTTTGATATTCTGCTCTTGCAAAAAGTTCTGCTCATGAGAGTGAGCAAGAGTGTGCGTGCTGGGTTGCCAGACCCCAGTTTGGAGGCTTTTTTTTGTGTGTGTGTCGTAATCTTGATTGTACCGTTCTTCGGGATCTGCACTTCAAAGCTTTTTTGTGGACATTCTACAGGTCCATTGCTGATACAATCTGCTGGACTGCAGTTACATTCAAATGCTTCAGTTAAAACAAATGCTTTGGATTTGTGCCAAAATACTGCTTGGAGAAAGATTGCTAGAGAGGATTCTTCAAACGTCCTTCTGGAAATGCTTCGGAGCAGGGGACAAAACACAGATAGCAGCATGGAGCCAATACACTCAACCCCTCTCAAAACTCTGTCCCTCTCCCTGCATTTTGTCTTTGGTTTTGGTTTTTTGTTTTTCTTTGGGGTTTTTTTGGTTTTTGGGGTTTTTTTTTAAATATAGAGATCTCGTTAGCACTAAAAATCAAAGGAAAATACACTGAATGCTAAATGGATCTTTTACTCTCCTTTCCCCTTAATTGCTTCTGGTAATTTCAGTTCATTCTAAATTCAGGATGACATTGACATTCCACATATATCTGCCTTTTTTAATACTTAATTTTTTTTGCTGTTATTTTTTCTTTCACTGTGTACATGCACAGGTTATTTGGGATCATTTTATTTCTGATTCAGAGAATCGGGATTGACTTCCTTTTGCCTGTAGGACTGGTGATCAGTGAGTTAAATGACTTCAGGCTTATACAAGATAGGTACATCCTATTTTGTTTCTTTGTGTTAGTTCCTTCAGTAATTTGACTGGGATGATGTAAGGATGAAAGGTTTATGTTTGTTTCTTTTGCTGGGCAGGGGAGTACTTTTTGAGACTTGACCAAGTTGAGGAAGTTCATGTTTGTTCTTTTTAGACCAAAACACAGTAAGCTTTGGGATTTCCTAGAGTATGCTACTGACAAAGCAGGCAAAAGCCTTTTAATAGTTTAAAGATAAAAAACAAATAATTATTTTCATTGCTTCGTTATTGCTGCTTTAATTTTTTTTCACCTGTTTCTAAGCTAAGTTTTAGGGTTATAAAGCAGGAATTATCGGATTTGAACATGTGTATTTGAGCTGCTGGTAGTTTAAGTAAACAGGTTTTCAGGACTTGGTTGTACTCTGTCTTCTGTTTTGCATCTCCTTTATGTCTTCTGGTAGTATCTCCTATTATTTCTCTTGAATTCAGAATCCTCCCACTCAATTTTGTATTTTTTTCCACATCACTGATAATTGCTTTGATTATCATTACTCCTGTTTTTTCTCCCCCTTTTTCTTTTTAATGTCTCCCTTTCTCCTTTCCCCCCTTGAAGAAAGAGGTATTTTTAATTTAATTGGAAAGAGGTTTTTTTTTCCGTAACGAATGAATTACAATTATATTTGCAAAGCCTAAAGACAAAAATTATCTATATATAAAAAGCCTAGTGGCTTAGAAGGGGTTTTACCATGACTTGAAGTTAGTTGTCTGTCCATTCTTCATAGGAAGAAGGTCATTATAGATATGAAGTATTTGATAGCAGATAGTGGGTGCTTGAGTTAAAAGAACCTGCTCCTCAATTGTGTTATGCAGAGGGTGGAGTTCACCTCTTAAGTGTGTGGGCCCAGCTGTTCAAAATGAAGGCAGATGTGTAGGATGCCCTTATAACCTTGGGAAGAAATAATCACCTTTTATGGATGCTTAATTACCTTAGATGTTGTTTTGAAGATCATGCTTCCAGGGGGCTGTTTAATTGGAAGTCATCAACTATAGAGCAACCCTAGACACCTAAAAAGTGATTAATTTAAGTTGGTTATCTTTTTGATGTGTGAATTTACTAATAAGACACGCAATTGTATGCAAACCATTTCTGTGTACATGAGGAAATGGGTAGCACCGTTAAGTAGCATGAAAGCCTAGCTGTGAGCTTTCTGACTTGCTCCATTTTTAGTATTTGGGTATTTGTGTCTTAAGTAATTTATGAACGACTCTAGGTTTTGCATGTTGGAGTTCTAGAGCACTTTATGCTTGTGGCGTTTCCTCCTCCTATTTTAGCACCAAACCCAAAGAGAATGGGAATCTAGGTGGGGTTGTCAGATGTTCATGGATTCATAGAATGGTTTGGATTGGAAGGGACCTTAAAGATCATCTCGTTACAACTCCCCTGCCATGGGCAGGAACAACTTTCACCAGACCAGGCTGCTCAAGATCCCATCCAACCTGGCTCTTAAACACCTCCAGGGATGGGGCATCTACAACTTCCTGGGACAACCTGTGCCAGCGCATCATTGTGAAGAACTTCTTCCTAATGCCTAATCTAAATCTTCTCCCACTGCAATTTTAAAGCCATTCAACCTCATCCTATCCCTACATGCCCTTGTAAAAAGTCCCTCCCTGGCTTTCTTGTAGACTTCCTCTTGTCTTTCCCACAAGGATGTCACATTCATGATTCACAGTACCTATTCACTTGCACTCAGTTAGCGTGCAGTAGTGTCTTAAGAGTGGGCTGGAGTTGCTTTACTTTTTCACCAGGTGAAATAGCTCCCCTGAGTCCTGAACGTGAGAATTGTTCATGGCGTTTGCCAGAGAGCCAGGAGGGGAGCAAGGGGACTGCTGATGAGGTTGGTGCAAAGGGCACTTGGTGCAGCACAGGTTATTCACCAAAATTCTGAGTTGTTGCAGAGCAATTAGGAAAGTGGATTATTTAATTCAGAGCTGAGACGTTACAGATAAAGCTATGCTGCTTTGTAGCATATTCACAATAAAGGGCTTTAGGGGTTGGATTATTGCTACCTGCAGCAATCCCTAATAAGGAGGGAAGGGGAAGCAGGATTTGGAATGTGCTACTCTCTGGTTGTAGTGGTGTCGCCAGTGAAATGCTGCTGTGACCTGGCCACGGTTTCTGACATGTAAATGGTCAAGGCAGTCAGCTACAGGGGTAGAGACAGCAAGAGGTGTGGCGGAATAACATGTTTTGTTTTCCCAAGGCAAGTTCAGGGCTGGTGCATTAGGTGGAGAAGGGTGAGCCTTTCTGTATTGCTAGTCCCTGAATAGCTTGGACGTACAGAATCTCTCTGTGTTGTGACAAGCACATTCATTTATGCAGGCTTTCAGGTTAGTGGTTTTTCTCTTTCCCTTGACTAGAGATGGTTCCATTCTCATTTGTCTCCTTAGCCCTCATTTGTCTCCTTAGCTAGGAGCTGATGGGCCGGAGTGTTGGTTTATGGGGATGTAGGTTAGGCATCTCCCCTTCTTCCTAAGTTGATCTGTGCTTCCACTGCAATACAGATCCAGGTATTTCAGCTTCTCTTCAAGACAACCTGCTGGTACCTGCAGTGGTTGTTGGAAGTGGTCTGTGCTGAGCACAGGGGTTGTAGGTGCAAGCAGAAGGTTGAATATTTGTTCTAACTTTGCACAATCATTGAACTTTGCAATATTCTGGACACTAGCTAGAATGTTACAAGGCCCAAAATGACCACAATGCCATTTTGGCATCATCATTCTGGGTTTGTGTGTTTTTTGTTTTTTGGTTTTTTTTTCCAAATGCCATGGGGTCTCATGAATTTTATCGAGATGGCTTTCAGGTTTTGGCAACTATGACATGTACTTCCATATCTGAAGAAATCCAGGAATATTGCTGCATCATGTCTTTTCTGACTCTGCAATGCAGCAGCATTGGGCTGTGAGCCCAGATCATGGTGGGAAGATATATACCTTCTGACCAGAGGTAAGAACCACCAAATGGACAAGAGTTACAGCAGAAAAGATATAATCACAGAGAAATGCAAATTTTAAATGAGGAGATAAAACTTCTGTTCTTTTGGTCCAAGGGCCATAATAAGGCTAGAATTATCTTTATGGTTTCAGTGCTGGCCTCTTAATCAGCATGCAGTATCTTTGCGGTCTTTCACACTTGAGTCAAACCTCACTTTCACTCTTTGTGCAATGCCACAACACGTAACCGCACAGGAAAACATCTTCAGTGTGAGTTCTTCAGTGATGTCATTCCTCATAGGTTGCTTTATCTTCATTTCTTTTACAAATACTTTGCCAATTCTGCTGTAAGTATCTGCAAAATGCCCAATTACAGGATTAGAATTGTGTTACTGTTTAGAATTTTTCAGTAGTTTATGGTTCCAGTTCAAGTGGTGTGATGGCCACTGAATTAAGAAAGTTCTGCAGCAACAGGAGGGGTCACATTTTTTGCAAGGAGGCATTAGGGACAGCTTTCTGCAATGCCAACATGTCTTCTGAGAGCAGGGCTGGAAAGGCCAGGTGGTATATTCTTGTGGCTTGGCAGTAGGACACATTGCTTTTTAGGGGAAATAGGATGTTTTTCAGTAAGGATTAACATAGAATTTAATGGTTTATGTTCCAGTAAGCTAAAAATTCATATTTGGAACTAGAGAGGATCTTCTCTCTAGTAGAATTTAACATGTGGTAATTCATTCATTAGCTGCTCTGTACTAAAAGGACATTTGTTGCTTATTTGTTTTTCTAATGAGAAGAACTGACATTGTATAACTTCTCAGGCAGCAGTGATTATGCAACTGATCCTGTTATTGTGGAACTGAAGTCCTCCTTATTCCCTGAGCACCAGCTGCTTGTGTCTGGTTGCTGGTTCTTTTTTTTTTTTTTTTAAATTTTTTTTATTTCCCACTTCCCTCCATCGTTACTTTCCTTTGTTGCTGTTTCCTTTCCTCTCCAGTGTCAATGAAGCAGTGGCTTGTTTAGGTTTGTTTTTTCAAGTCAGTGTGCTTCAAAATCAAACTACCCTTGTATATCACACGAATTATGAAATGTATAGAGAAATGATCTTTTTCATGAGAAGTAGAATTGCTTGATATTTTATATAAGAGAAGGCATTTGCTTTGATCTAAATGAGAGGTTACAGCAAATGGCCTTTCAATCTGAGGTCAAAAGTTACGGGTTCATATTCTCATGATGTTAGAAGCTTGTAAGTAGCTGGATGTTTTTTCTTCCTTAAAAAGCTATTTTAATTCTTTTCCCACCTTTCACCCCTCCCAGGTTTAACCAAATAAAATATGGTACTCCTGTGTATAAGATGAGGTGGTTGTAAATCTCATGCTTTTACAGCCAAGTCATCTCACTGCAGTGTAATAAAGGCAGGCGATATATTGTAAAAATGCAGTATATCTTACCCTATTCATGCTTCATCTTCAGTTCACAGTTTTATGTCGTGCTGTTTCCATTTCAGGTTATGTGGCTTCCCGTGACCCTATGTGACTGTAGATCAGCTGTTTTGATCCACAATAAACATTCAGAAAGCTGCCTGTACAATACTGGGTGCTGATCAAGAGATGGTAGAGTTTTAGACTACAGTGCTGTCCTCTGCTCACAGATGACTGAGTGTATCGTATATGAGTTGCAACAGAGGAGAAATAATAGTTAATCTCTGGGAACACACAGTTTGCTACACTGCTTGTGTGTCCATGTCAAATGTGTCATAAACAGGCTCTAGTGTTTAGTGTCCTGTACTGGGAAATAAATTGTAGATAATTAAGATCCTTACTTAGTTTTTAAGTCTTATAATGACAAATTATAGGAAAAGCAAAGGATGCAATTTTTTTGTGCAGTGTCTGTATTGTGGCTCAGGTATTTGAGATGGCAGGTTGCCTTAGGATTTGTAGAAGTGCTGCTGTTTGAAAGAAGTTG
>WAAB01011233.1:0-56993 GCA_013389865.1 Piaya cayana
TTCAGCTCAATCTTGATTTAACTTCACTCTATACTGTTAAACCTCTGTTTGGAGCATAAGAAACTGATCCCTCATGACAGCAGAAGATCCGCGATACATGACATGTCTATCAAGACAAATTCACATTGTTATTTTAACTTTTATTACTATTATTTTTATTTTTCCCCCTGATTTTCTAAAAACAGCAGCAGAGATAAGTAGATACAATTCTTTCCTTGGCGACATTGCAGAGTCAGGAGGAAATTAATATCTTGTTAACAAACAAAAAAACCAGTAGTCTTGTGAGCTAGGGTCACTTGACCATCTCAACTATTCTGAATAGTATGGTTGGCTAACATGTTTCACTAATTTATAATTTTCTACTCATTTTCAAAATTACCAGTGCAATGTGTTAGCGATTGCTGTGTTATAACAATCATATTTCACTACACATTGTGCTCTCAAAGCTCTCTGTTGGAGAGTGGGAGGAATACAATAACAGAATCTAAACAAAACCATTTTAATTGGGTTGTAAAAGCAACCATATATCAGAGTATATATTCCAAATTATATTTCCTCTTCTCCCCTGCATTGTTTTTCATCACAGTAAGTGCAAGAGCCTAGAGAGCTATGAACATCACAGACGTATCCATTAAAATATGCATCAAAATAAATACACCTTGGAAAGAGCAAGACAGTGACTAGCTCTGGTCACTACACTCAGAATAGTTCTTGTAGTTAACACATGGTGAAAGAAGAATCCTGAGTTCTGCTCATATATTTTGAAACATACAACAAAGAATATTTTTAATAGTACAATGTGTTAGGATACTACATAATTTTTAGATTTTAGATAATAATGTCTAAAATATTTTGTTCAGAAATACTACTGGGTCTACAGTTATTAATGAAGCAATTAGCATAGAAAATGCAAAGTGAGTTAGAGCTAGGATGTGCCATACAATTGTTGAGGATTCTTGAAGAAAATATGAAATTAGAAGTATTTGTTACATTTTTCCTGTTTCCTTTTATTACTGTCCATTTTATAAAACCAGCATAAATTTATCAGAACAATGAACAATGTTCAAAATATTCAGCATCACTTCTTTTTTTTCTATTTCAATGACTTGATTTACAAAGTAAAATTTAAAGTTTAACGTAAAAGCAGAAAACTTTGATTCATACTTAAATATGAAGACATCACCCATGTTTTATCACAGGTAGTATTATTTATCTTCAGGAGTTTATCTCTTATTCACCAATACTACTATTAGTATGGGTTTTTGTAAAGCTGCTTGAGCCATGAAATAATAACTTAAGATTTTCAAGTGGCACCACTCTAAAACTTAAGTTATTGCTATAATTGATTTTAATGTCAATAGTTCTTAATTTAACTGGGCAGGTTAATTGTTGTAATGGAGCAAATGCAAGGAAAACCATTAGAAACTGAGGGGGAAAATAAAAACAACATATTAAATACTAAGTCTAGCAATATGCCAAATAAAGTCTGGCTTGGATCACTGTATCCTGCTTTAATAACAGGGTTAAAGGAGAGTTTGCTTGTAACACTGGAAATGCTAAGATTAAATAATATGCTACTTATAATGGCACTATTCCACCATAAGTGTCCTAATGTGGGATATTATTGTAAACTCATTATGAGCCAATTGATTTTTAGTTGTTCATTTGACCAGTAGTTGTTTGGGGTTTTTTTTCAAAGATGAATGAAATAGCAATAGGGTTGTTTTGTGTTTTTTTAATTGTCATCAGTCATTAAGATAGCCAGCAGGCAAGCATCTTACATGCCAAGGCATGTAAATTCTTACAACTGTGCTGCAAAATTGCTGAATTAATACACTTAATGAGAAACAGGAATTGTTTCAGTTTCTTATAAAGGCTCTTGGGACCAATTATCTAGCTACAGTAAGTCAATTGCTTCCATGAAGGAAAAGATTTTTGCTATATCACCTTCACTATAGGTGGAAAGCTATTTTACTTCTCACACTTTGGAAGTAAGGTAACAACTGACAACACACAGCTGGAATACCTGTAGGATATGGACACTTTGGGTTTGTTCATTTGTTTGTTTTCTGGTTGGTTTTTTTTCACTGTGTCTAGTATTTCTGAGGTCAGATTCTTGATCAGGGTCTCTCGCTGGACATCACACCTAATAACAAAATAAATGCTTTCATTCTTTGTTAAACTATTTCTCATCTGTGCATGAAGTCCGAAGT
This sequence comes from Piaya cayana, assembly GCA_013389865.1. Classification (NCBI taxonomy): domain Eukaryota; kingdom Metazoa; phylum Chordata; class Aves; order Cuculiformes; family Coccyzidae; genus Piaya; species Piaya cayana. Next base: position 2,214 of record WAAB01011233.1, read on the forward strand.
TAAGGAAATAATGAAAATTATGAGCACATTCAAGCAGTTAAAAAGGAGATAAAAGCTTGAAAATTCAGAAAAGTGGAATAATTGATTTTAGCTCAGTGGGTTTTTCTCCATCTAGTGATACTTTATTTTGCTCACAGACAAAGGAAAAGACTGCATTTCCAAAGAGATACAGCAATCCTCTGTAATTCTAAAATAGCATTTTAGGGGTTAGACACTTTTCACACGGAATTCTTAGTTGGTGCTCTACCTTTTTTAAAAGAAAATATACTAGCCAAAATTCTAGCTTTATAAAAAGTCCTTAATTTAGGTTTTTCAGCCAAATCTTAGTTATAAATCTTCTGACTATGTTGAAACTTTTAATTATTTTTTAAATTTTAAAATATTAATATCTAGCTTTGATACAAATTTTCATTTCATACTTATTTGGATTATATGTGGTAGCATTAAGTAAAAAGAATTTTGGAAAAAATAATTTTCATTTAACAAAATAAAAACTCAAATCTTTAAAAAAATCATTCTTTCTACAAATATTAAACATGTCAAATGCTTCAAAGACTGACATTTATAATATCTATAAGTATTCATCTTTCAAGGACAACATTTATATTATATGGCAAGACTTTTTTAAGGTTTTTTCAGAGTATTTTAAAACATGTTATTGATTGAAAAAGGTGTAATATTTTTTTCTGCTTTCACATAGTTATAACATTTCTTTCATTTAATAAAAAAGATGAGAATTGGATTTTAATACTTAGAAACTGAATTAATTATGAAATGCCAAAGATAATGGAAAAAAGACTTCTCTATAGTTTACTTGAACTAACTATAAACCTCTAAAAACTACTTCTTGACATGTAAGTAATTTTTATTGTTAAAAATCCTTTAATCCAGTAGATTGAACTAGAATTGTTATAATAGTGAATTTTGAATTTAGCAGCTAAATATTAAAATGCTTGTGATGATTCATATTTATAAGTAAAATGGTAGCCAGAACCAGGTAAATTCGCGAACTTCATCAGATCAATAATGTTAATTATGCATACACTGTTAAAATAGATGTCAAAGATGCATATGACATTAAAACAAAAAAAATCCTTCTTCATCTTGGTCCATTGTGATTGCTATTTTCATATCACAAAGACCTTGAGAAACCATCTTATCTTAAATATTAATTAAAAAATTACTTTAATTTGATCCATAATTTTGAAATTTATGTTTATTTCATGACAACTTGTAAATAGTCCTGTGAGTTCATTGTGCCTCAAATACCAATGAATGAAAGGTGGATTTCAGAACCAATGTTAATTGCTCCAATTATATTTTAAATACGGATTTTCAAATCCATAGAAAAAAATTAATTGTAATTTTTCCTTTGTTATGTTGAGAGTAATCTTAAAAAAAGGATGAAAACAGGAAATGATGAACAATATTTTAAACATTTTTGGTTTACATTACAAATCTACACTCTGATTTTAATATGTAGTTACAAGACTTCCAGTATTCTTTTTTAGATATTCGCACATATATATGCTCACATCCACATATATAAATATAAATACTAATCTCCTACAGATCTCCTGGAACAAATCTACACACAGGTTGTATTTTATGAACTTGTGAAAAAGGAAGAGATGTCATGTCACAAAGCAGTGTATCATATGTAGGAATGATGTTTAGGAAATATCTAAATAAAAATGTTAGCAAAATGAAATCATAGACTCATAGAATCATAGGATCACCAGGTTGGAAGAGACCCACAGGATCACCAATTCCAACCATTCCCATCAGTCTCTAAACCATGCCCCTCGGTACCTCATCCACCCGCACCTTAAACACTTCCAGGGAAGGCGAGTCAACCACCTCCCTGGCCAGACCGTTCCACTGCCTAATGACCCTTTCTGTGAAGAATTTTTTCTTTATGTCAAGCCTGAACCTCCCCTGGCGGAGCTTGAGGACATTCCCCCTTGTCCTGGCCCCTGTCACTTGGGAGAANCCTCACCCAGTCTGTAGATCTGCATAGGGTTGTTGTGCCCCAAGTGCAGGACCCAGCATTTGACCTTGTTAAACCTCATGCCATTGGACTCAGCCCATCGGTCCAGCCTGTTTAGATCCCATTGTAGAGCCTCCCTACCCTCCAGGAGATTGACACTTCCGCCCAGCTTTGATTAGAATGTTTTAGATTAGAAGCCTTTCTTCACAGTAGAGGTGTTCCAGCCCCATGATTGTTTTCATGGCCCCCCTCTACCTCAAACTCTCTTAGGATATCTAAATTCTTGACTTCTCACTGTTCTACCTTGTTCTCACTGCCTTTGGAAACCTTGGGAGAGGTACAATAGAGAGATGTGAGACAGCAAGAGGAACTCTTTAGTGAAATCAGGGCTTAGTAAAGAGTGAATTTTCCCAGATTACAAGGGGGGTTAGTGGATAATAATTTTACTCTCTATGAGAAGCTCCTAAATTGTAACTTCAGACACAAAAATGTAGTCCATGTGGAAGAGCAAAAGTTGACCTTTGCTCTGAAAGTTTTACAGAGTTCATGAATATTTTTCAGAAAATTTTCATCAGAAAAAATTGTAAATAAATTTCTTGTTCAAATGATGTAGACATTTTAAGAAATAACGGACAGTACAGAATTATTTTTTATGTTTTCAAACCTTAATACTGTGATGGTATAACCCTTTATTAAAGTACAGAAGGAACATCCTCTAGCAAAACCTACAAAACTTACAGGGATAAACAAATAGTGCATCAAAGTTTCTGACTAATATATTGCTGCCAGGAATTCTGTAATAAGAATTTTAATGGAAAAAGATGAACCAAAGTAATTCACTTTGATAAATCTTCTAACTAAAAGAGGTTTCAAAATTGGAACCAAATCAACAAAAAAAACCCTTTAAAATTAAGCATATTGTTTTGTGATTGAAAATTATGTTTCTTCCTATGCTGTTGAAGTGATTTTGAAACAAAACTGTTAAAAAAAAGTTTTGAGTATTATGTTTTCATTTGCTGAAATTTTATCAGACATACTTTTTGAGGAAAACAATTTCATTTTTGCACCTGGAATTTATTTTTAAAATTTCCTGAGACTTGCAGGATATAATAAGTTTTTCCCTGCAACCTCAGTTAAACATACATTGCATTCTAAATCATTTTTAAAGCTGGACGTGACTCTGCATAAGTAGATAATTTTCTTAGACTGTTCTAAATAAAGTAGCACTTCAGTATTGCTTAAAATTTTAAAATACTACCTACTGCATTGTAATTTCTTGCTTTACTAAAAGTACTGAAAAAAATCACCTAATCTGTGACTAAGTCTCTCTTTAGTTTAATATATACTAAGCATGTGAAACAAGAAAAAAAAAATCATATGAAATTTCTATTAAAATTCTGCTTCTTCAGGAAAACATTAGACTTTTTATAGAAGCCCCATCCCAAAAAGCAGGAAAGTTGACTGCTCCACCCAGTCTTAAGAAGGGGGTGTGTGTGTGTGTACACATATATATATATAAAAACTAGACTTATTTTTCACCCCTAATCTTCAGTCTAATACAATCTCTCAGTCTATATTTGCTCTGTGTGGACTCACTTGTGATACTGAATAGAAGTTCTCAGTATATGGGTAATTGAGAGTTCTGGGGATCTTCTGGGAGAAACCATTGCTAGTTTACCAGCTTCATTCTTCCTTTTTGTATTGATGGATGTGGCAATGGCCTCATAGAACCATATCTTGTTAGTCAGAATTCACACAGTCTATGTGTACGTACAAAAACTTTGAGCTTTACAGACCTGCACAGCCAAAAGAACTTTGTGTTATTATTTGTTAATTGATTAATTTCCTTGTTTAGGCTTTTCTTTTAAACCCTAAAAATATATGCAATATTCAGTTTACAAAATACCTAAATGCGTTTTAGTGCAAGTACCTGGGGGGGTGGGGTGGTGGTGGTGGTGGAAAAAAACATCTTTTCCAAGAAATACTTTACGTCAATTGCATCTATCCATTACTGTGGGGTTTGTTAATTCTTGTAAGGATAATAACAAGTTAAATTCCTTAAAATAAGCAGGTTGGTAGCTCAGTTCTGTGTTGGGTCAGAGTGAACAGTAAAAACAATATCTAGTTAAGTGGAGACTTAGCTGGGCATAAATCCTGCAGGGACATGATATCCACTGCAGAGAAGACCTTGAAAGAAAGGCTAAACAGAAGGTAACGGCTTGAAGAACTGGATTACCCAGAACACACTGAAATTGTGGGCACATCTGCTGTAGGCAGTTGATTTGTTATGATAATTTATGCTCTTAATCTTTTTGTAAATGTGCCTAGAAACAATTCAATGGATACATAGTAACATACTGGGGGAAAAAAAAAAAAAGAAAAATTTATCTGTGTGGGTGTAAAAACAAAAATCAGTCTCATTTTGGTTCTTTGGGCAACCAGCCATAGCTACATTTTGTAGCACTTCCAGGTACAGAGATTTTTGGATTTACATGAATGAAGGATGAGTACTAAGGATGCAATGTATGATTATGATTCTGTGAAAACAATATTCTAGTCCCTATGTAAATTTTGGTTTGTTCCTAGCATTTCTGTAACATATAGTTATATGTGTGTGCACACTTATATATATATATGTATAACTCTTCCTCTGTAAAATAAAGAAAAAAGAAAGATGGTACAATAAAAAGAATAAGTCAAATACCAAGTCATTATTATTCTACAATAAAGTTAGTGCTTACCAATGCATATTTTATGATTCTGCACATTAATCCTGCTATTCAGAAATGCTGAGGTTATATTCCAGATGAAATATAGCTCTTCCTATTTTGCACCCTAATGAAGGACAGATTTGAATTCACCTTGCAAAACGCATTAGCATTCTGACTTGGAGGTACAGGTCAAATGTAAATTACCTGGCAATTATAAGTGAGAGTCCAGAAAGTGCCAGCTTAAAGTGCCTGGAGACTATTTTTTGTTGACCTCATTAGGAATATTTTAAATGAATGCATAAACATGAAGGAAAAAAAAAGAAAAAGCTTTTTAGTCTTTCAATTACTAAGAAGTGTTGATAATGTCTTAGTAAGAAACACTGAAAAACAAGAAACTTTTTGAAAACTAAATATATTAATTATATGATAAAATATAAGTACCACATATTTTACATTTCATTTTCACTGATAAAACATAATTAATTCCTAATATTATGCAGTGGCCATAAGTGGGAGAGTAAAAAGCATAAGTCTCTGTCCAAACTTAGCAAGAGGAGGGTTATATGGATACAGGTTTATTTTATAGAGTTATGGCATTTTAATTTTATTCATGTTCATATATATATATATATATCGTGAGACATCTGCTTTCCATTTTGACACTATTAGTAAGTTTTTCTAACTAATGAGGTTTTTGCCTTGCTTTTCCTTTGCTTTGACTACTGCTTTGCCTCTTTCTATGCCTCTTGCCTTGTCTTTTGCCTTTTCCACTGAAGTCCTGTTAATTGTTTTGTACTTTTCTGGTACTGAATTACCAAAACCACAGAAGGTAGTATGCCAAATATGATGCATTTTCTCAAATAATTACTGGGAAGATACTGATCCTTTTGAGCAAAAATAGGTCTGGGGTAGAGACCTTTGGACAATAATTCACAAAGAGGATCCTGTTGATTTTCTGAATTCAAGTAAATGAAAAATGCTTATGTTTTCATCATCAAAACTAATAAAAAATGAGATTAAGCTAGCTACCATTGTGATTATTAGTTGTTGCTGTTTTGGTATCACAAGGAATAAAAATAATTTGGAGCTAATAGAAAATACTTAAACTCCAAGGGAAATCTGGCTGTCCTTATCTCACACTCATCTTACTTGTTACCAACTTATGACTTACTTGTTTTTCACTTCAAAAAACAGGCTAGGAAAAGTTATAAAATCTCTAATAGAACCTAAAAGCTTCTTTAGGAGAGAAATCTGTGAAAGGTGTAACTGAGGATTTAGTGAATAAAGTTGAATAAATAATAAAAAATCAGTGGTGGAATAGATGTTAGAGTTCATTGTAGCCGTAAACTAAGTGGATCTTTGGTCCAATTTAGCATTGTTTCCTGACTGTTCAAGTGTAAAATTTGATCAGAAATTTCAATAGAAATTGTATCTTTCCTAAATCTAGCTTTCCTAGGAAAGGAAGACCTCCTGCACTTTCCATGCAAACATCTTTCCAGTATTATAAACTGTGAACTATAAACATTCTGTTATAATCTATAATATCTGTGAAAATATTAACAAAAATAATGATATTTTTAAGGGTAGTTTTGCAAACTGTGTCTCAAAGAAGCATGGTTTTATTTTGTTGACCACGTTCTTAATAGACTCCCAATTAATTACAGGGTATCTCTAAATTAGCTACCCTTGTCCTTGTGGGTGGCATTAATGTCCCAAACATCAGCTGGGAATAGCACACAGCAGACAAATACTGGTACAGGCAATTCTGAAGCATGCTGAAGGTAAATTCTTGGTGCAGGTACTAACAATGAATGTCCTCCTAGGTTTGTGATTTGACTCAAGGGTGAAGTAGTGATTGTTGGCAGTCTTGATCACAGTGACCACTAAGTAGCTGAGTTTCAAATTGTTGGTAACAGGAGTATAACTGCCAGCACAACTTCAACCCTGGTAAGTTTCCCTGGGAGTTTGCTTTTGAAGGTATCGGGGTTCATGAATGCTGGTAACTTTTTAAGAGACATCTCTTAAGAGTAGAGAAGCAAGCTATTCCCAAGTGTCAGAAGTCAAGCAAGTGGGGCAGAAGGCTGGATTGACTAAGCAGGGGTCTAGGATTTTCTAGAATTTATGCATAAAGGAAAGTGTATGGACTTCAGAAGCACGGATATGTGGAAAGGGAGGACTTCAGAGATGTTGTTTGTCACTGTAGGGAGAAAATTAATGCAGCAAAAGCTCAATTAAAGTTCAAGCTGGCCAGCTTGTGATGCATATTAAAAATAATTTTTTTAAAAAAAAGGGCTTTTGTAAATATGTCCAGAGCAAAAGGAGGGTCAGAGATAACATTAGTCTGTTACTCAATAAGATAGGTCACCTCACAAATACAGGCGTACACAAAAGAGAGGCGTTTAATGACTTTTCATTCAGGCGTTTCATCTCCGTCTTTTGCATTTCTTATAGACCCTTAGACCCATGGAGCCCTGTGTTGAAGGACCATGACTGGGAAGATGACACACTCCCAGGCAATTCTGAAGTTTTTTGAGACTTGCTGCTCAAGCCAGGTGCATATAAATCTATGTGGCCTTGTGAGATTCATCCCAGCATACTGAAGGGTCTGGCCAATTCATCAGAAGACCTTTCACTGTTATTTTTCCACGCTCTAAGATGTCTGGAGAGGTTCCACTCAACTGGAATCCAGTTTTCAAGAAGGCTGAAGAAGAAAGATTCTGGTAATTATAGGCCTGCCAGTCTCACTTCAATGCTTGCTAAAATTATGTAGGAGGTTTTTCTGGAAGTTATTGAAAAACACTTAGGAGACAATGGAGGTATTGGTCATAGGCAGCAGGGGTTCACAAGGGAAATGTCCTATTTAATCAACTTAATTTCCATCTTGTTGACAAAGGGATGCCTGTAGAAGTGTTGTGGCATTTTTTTTTTTTACTTTAGTAAAGCTTTTGATGCTGTCTGTCACAGCATCCTTCCAGACAAATTGTCTAACATACAGTTAGATGACTCCATAATATGTTGGGAGAGAACCTGGCTGACAGGTCGGGTTCAAAGGTTTATAGTAAACAGGTTTAGATCAGGCTGGCAGCCAGTCATCAGTCAGGACCCCCAGAGCTCAATTTTAGTGCCATCACTAAAATATAGACAAATTCCAGAGCTTACAGCATTGGGTCTGGTTTTTTTCTTGTTATTTTTGTATTTTACGTTCTTGAAAATGCATGCTGCAATTTAGTTTATATCCAAAATAATCACAATGTTTTTTTATTTATCCCAAATAGTGTAGGTCAGCAATTGTCTTTTTAGGAAAGGAAATTTAAAAACAAGACTGAAAATGTGGTTTCAAACAGACAATATATACAGACCAGAGTAGCTGAAAAACTTTCTAGACTGACAGTTTTAACCTGAGATAAGTAGCTCAGGAGGGTTCAACATTAAGGTGTGCAGGTGTTTATACATCAAGTATCTTTTCTCATATTAACAGGGGTTCTCAGTCACATCCTTATTATCAGGGTATCCTTAAGACTTCATGAGATTAAGTGTGATTCACACTGCTTTGCAAATTCTAATTACCCAATCAGGATTAATACTAGATTGTGAAACAGTTTCCACAAAGATTTTATTTCACCTCCGATAAGGGACATAGTATATAGTTTCCTCAGTGCAACACTGGCTGTGAAACTTTAAATAATTACAACTATGCCTCACTTTTCTGTACACTCTCTAAACAGTTAACGTGTTTAAACTTTTACATAGAGTGTATTGCATTTCTGTAATGCAGCCTTAGACTAAGATTCTGTTTTCTTGGTTGTTACTCTTTATTATTTTGATTTGTTGGTTTTACTTTGTTTTCTTTCTCCAGAGAACTTTGGATATTGTAACACACTCTTTTCTTTTCCTCTGGGTAATTGTCTTACTTCCTCTGTACCAGACATTGCTGATATCAAAATGACTACTCTATACCAAAGAAGCCAGTGAAACTCCATTTGATTCAATAGTACTCAAAGTGAAACACTGCATTTAACACTTGTTCTTCATCTCTGCTTCCTGAGGACAGGTCAGTATGTTCAAGGTTGTAATTTCCTTTAACAGAAAAGTTTCCAACAAAGAAAAATATCACTAGTTTTAAAAAATCAGAAAGCAATTATAAACATTTCAGGGTCATAAATTTTAAGACATGTCTAGAAAGGCTAAAAATTCAACGCGAAAGTCACTGTGTAATTTATTGGCCTGAAATGTGAAGATGAAATAATTCTTTAGATACTTTTTCATCTACATATTCCTGGCAGTAGCTCAACATTAATGGTATAGCTATTCAGAACTCCATTCTTCTGTGCATGCACAAACACTTTCAGAATTGACTTCACTAATTTCTCAGGAGGAAAATAGAAACAATAATGACCTTGTGTACCAACTGCTTTATATCCAGTAAGATAAATTAACTTCTTTTGGCTGCCAAGGTAGCTTATGCATTTAAGAGAAAAAAAATGAAGTGACTAATATGCCACTTTTGAAATACAAAGTGTCTACACTGCTCAGAGGTAACCAAAGACATCAAAAATGCTTTCAGATATACTAGTAAGTTCCCCATACAGGAAGTGAAGCTCTGAATTCAGAATAAGATTATTGACTGTGTTTCTAAAATTAGTTTGTTTTAAACAACATGTTTCCGTTGTGATTTTACTACTGTTATTCCCTTAAGTTTCCTAAGTTACTTTGTGATTGTTGTTATCGATTTTACTTCCTAAGGAGGTTCAAATTTCTGAGAAATTTTGGAAACTCCAGCTAATCAGTTTACTAGGTTACATATGAATCTTCTACTAAGAGATGTACTGTGCTGATTAGTCAAATTATTCAACTAGAAGTGATCAAAGAAAAGATGTTAAATTAGTCAATATCCCAAAATACAATTTAAAATCATTCAAGGAGAGGGCAGGTGAACTGCCAAGTGTCTGAGACTGGGAACAGGAAGCAGCACAACCATGAATACAAAGCAGGAATTCTGTCTTGTAGATAACTGTCTTTCAAATAAATGTAAGAATTCACCATGCTAAGATGTTTGATGGTAGAGAGTCATACCAATATAAGTACTGAATGTCAAAAATAAAGAAGGGAGGCAAAAAAATCACTACAGCATGTTGGATCAAACCATAGATAGATCCTCCTTGAAGAAACATTTTTTGACTACTTGAAATACAAAAAACAATTGCCAAAGACATTTAATAGTGTAAAAAGTGCAACATTTACTTATACAAAGTACACAAAGCCTTTCTTAATAAAAAAATCGTAAGTATGGAATACAAAACACATTTTTATCCCTAAAAAAGTGACTGAAATATTCTTTTTATTTTATGAAAACAAACAATCAAACCAACAAACCCTACCCAGAACGGCAACTGTCTCCCGCCCCCCACCAAACTACAAAACTGCAAACATTTCTTTCCAATGCTGGGCAGTACTTTTTTTAAGACTTCAACTATTTAAAATATCAAATCACATTTTGGTGTAAGTACTTTTATAATACTTTACATATACATATATAAATTATTAGTCATTAAATTGAGATTAACAGGATGGAAATAATTTATTGAAAAAATAAAATTCTTCATTTTCTTTAGAAATTTGTAGGACTGACAGTTTTTATGTTCACCACAAGGTGTCATAATAGCTGTGAAAAGACATGTTTTCCTGAATTTGAAATGTTCATATTAGTTTGTTAGCACTTGTATTAAAAAATATTGTGAGATTACATATCTCATTGTTGCTTAATGGCTAAAAAAGTAGTTGCCAGGACTTACCATGACATACTTCTAGACCGACCATGACTAAACTTGTTTCCCTCAAACTTTCCTGATTTCAGCTGAAAAAAAATATATTTAAGAGATATTTCATTACACAGAGATGATGCACCCTGTTAAGATACAATCTATCATAATTTGAAGTCATTTAATAGAATCATAGAATGGTTTGAGTTTGAAAGAATCTTTAAAGATCGTCTAGTTCAACCTCTTCTCCCATGGAAAGGGTGCCTTCAACTAGATCAGGTTGCTCAAAATCCCATCCTGCCTAACCTTGAATACTTCCAGTGATGGGATATCCTTGACTTTAGGAAATCTGTTCTAGTTTATTCTAACTAAAAGAACACTCCTTTCAACTAAAACCTAACAGACTGTAACTGCTTCCATCTCACCTCTTCTGAGCTAATAGTGTGCAACTCCCATAGGCTTTTTAACATTGAAAATACTGGTTTTCCTCATGAAATTTTTTCCTGTAACAGTGTATACATTCTCAGCAATAACTTGAGAGAGAGCAAATGCAGAGAGGAAAAAGCTCCCCAAATGTTCTCTCACTGTCATCATAGTTAATAAATCTTCCATGTGACCTGCCCTAAATTTTACTTATGTTATTATCCACTTGGAATCCCCATATCTCTAAAATCTTCCTTCAGATGATTAATTGTTTTACATTTCAGCAATTTGGCACAAGTTGAGTTTTGATCCTTCTACGTATACCCTGATCATTGATTTTACTTAACTGGGTTTTTTTTGTTGTTTTTTTTTGTTTGTTTTAGAAAAGCTAAGGAATTTACAAATGTGTATATATATTTACAGCTATGCTCTAGATTCAAGATCAGAAGTAATCTTTGAAAAAATGCAGCTTTCTAAATGTAAATGAAATGAGAAGTAAAACTTCTGCCTCAAAAAATACTTAGAAAAACCTTATCTCCTAACATGTAAATAAGTAGGATAGAATTACTGTCACTCTAGGTATATACATGTTATCTCTAACCCTACTAACATTACATGTTTCTAAAAAAAAATTCTCTGCTACTATTGTTGTACTGATCCCATGTCTTGTATCTATTTGTATAATGTATTTTTTTGTATTGCAGAGCTTATTCTGTTTCATAGCTACAAAACATTTTCTTCAACATATGAACACCAGTTTACCTCAAACAATGTCTGATTATATCCAAATAAATTAATTGTCCCTTTTTGTTGTAATGGTAATTATTAATATATGGAGAACATACTAGCAACTGTTTTCCCAAAAACATTTCAATCCTTTTACCAGGACTATGCATTGTGTTTATCAAATTATTCTCAAATAATGCATTATATAAGGCCTAATTTTCCAACAAGCATGAGACTTCATTCTTATCTATTATCCCTCCAGTCCTTTGATTTCTCCAGGAGAGTGGCTAGATCTATAAAATATTTGGTACTCCACTGCCAAAATGTGAAATTAAAAGGTAGTGTTTTATGCACAGGCATACTGGATGCCTTAATTCTGTAAGATTTGCAGCCACCTTTCATGAATCAATTAAGAAATGAAAGCATGAGATCTGAGAAAGAGATTTAATTATTTCAAATTATTTTACAGTGGTGATTGATGTAAATTTTACTGTTATATACAGATTGCAGGTATGGGGCTTTTTAATGTATGAAGTAGAAAATAATTTCAATAACTTCAAAGTTTCAAAATACTTATTCTTGTAACTTCTGAATGCAAAGCTCCAAGTTTGTATTTTTGGATTGCATTTATCATTAATCTAAATTCTGAAAGAATGTTGTGCCATTAATAATACTAATAATATACTAAGAGATGGTAAATAGGGTATGAAAGCCCAGAATGTTCATACACATTTTCCCTTATTTCATATATTGCCTATAGTTATTTTCCTCACATGATTTTTTTTTCTCTTCTGCACTTTCTGGCAATAGAATCATGAAGATTCTGATCATCATGTGGTTTATGCATACCTTTTTAGTAAGTAGCTACTAATTTCATTAAATATTTGCAAGGTACATTAAGACACACAACATTAAACTGTGGCTGAAGAGATAGCCAAAATGTTACAAAGTTGTACAAGAGCTTTTATTTGAAAAATAGTATATCAGCATTCTTTGCATGTCTGTTGCTTAATCTATTATGATATAAGACTATACAAAACAATTTGTTGACTGGAAATTTTGTGTGCATGTATAAATTAAGACAAGAGATATCAACTTCAGTATTACACATAGCTTGTTGCACTAAATACAACCCAAGTAAAGAATTCAGATACTGGAGTGTCACAAATTTATACAGTGTGGATTGCTATATTTTCTTTTAGGGAAGATGTAAATCAACATTATATGTTTTACAAAATTTCGCTAGCAGTTATATAAAAGTACCTGTCATTTTAATGGCATCAATAACAACCTGAAATCTAGCAGAGTTTTTAGAAATGCCCTTCTTAATTTATTAAATTACATAGATAGTAAAGACAGTCCTTGCTAACATAAAACTAAAAGAAAAAATTAAAAAGGTTCTCATTCTATTTAAGTTAGCTGATGAGAAAAAAAAAAAAATTAGATATATCCAAAGTGGAATCTTGCAAAATCTGAATTTAAAACCAACTAATTTTTTCTTATTCTAGTGTATCATAGAATCATAGAATGATTTGGGTTGGAAGGGACTCTAAAGATCATCTACTTCCAAAACCTCTGCCATGGAAAAGGACACCTCCTATTAGACCAGGCTCCTCAAGGACCCATCTAACCTGGCCTTGAACACTTCCAGTGTGGAGGCATCTGCAACTTCCCTGGGTTACTTGTTCCAGTGTCTCACCACTCTCATCATGAAGAATTTCTTCCTCATGTCTAATCTAAATCTTCCCCCTTCCAAGTGTGGACCCCTGAGGGACACCACTTGTCATAGATTTCCATCTGGACATCAAGCCATTGACAGCTACTCTCTGAATATGATCATCCAACCAATTCCTTATCCACCAAACAGTCCACCATCAAATTTACATCTCTTCAAATCACAGTGAAGGATGTCATAGGCTTTACGGAAGTCCAGATAGAATCACACAGAATCACCGAGTTGGAAGAGACCCAACCATTCCCACCAAACACTAAACCATGTCCCTCAGGACCTCGTCTACTCGTGACTTAAACACCTCCAGGGAAGGCGAATCAACCACCTCCCTGGGCAGAGTATTCCAATGCCTAATGACCCTTTCCATAAAAAACTTCCTCCTCATCTCTAGCCTAAATCTCCCCTGGCACAGCTTGAGGCCATTNGAGTACAGAGGGAGAATAACCTCCCTGGACCTGCTGGTCACACCGTTTCTGATACGAGCCAGGATGCCATTGGCCTTCTTGGCCACCTGGGCACACTGCTGGCTCATGTTCAGTCGGCTGTCAACCAACACCCCCAGGTCCCTCTCCTCCTGGCAGATAGATTACATCCATTGCTTTTCCCATCCACTGATGTGGTCACCCCATCATAGAAAACCACTAGGTTGGTCATGCAGGACTTGCCCCTGCTGGGGGCATGATGGTGACATGGTGGCTGTCTTGAATCACCTCCCTGTACCATGTGCTTAGCACAGCTTCTAGGAGGATCTGTTCCATGATCTTCCTAGGCACAGAGGTGAGGCTGCCAAGTTGGTAGTTCCCAGGTTCATCTTTTCTACTCTTCTTAAAAACATGTCTCATGAATCTATAATTTCATGATTCATACATCTAGTTGCATCTGAATATAAATAGGAAGAACCTAGGAATAGGAAAATTAAGAGGAAATGAATCAGTGACAATACAGGGGATCTGATAATAAATGTTAAAAAAGACTTCTCCTGAATGTAGCATATTTATTACAAAATGTAGCAAAGTAGGTGAACTGCTTATAGTAGTCTACTGTTTTTCTTGAAGTGCAGAATGTTCTTCCTTCTCCTTCATACTTCTGACATGTTATGGACAGTGGGCAGAAGAGTCAGCAGCAGAACTATCATGACTACAGGCTATCCAGTGTTACCTTGAAGTTTTGGCACTTTATCACCCAGTCTACAGCTTGTTGTGGGTACAAGTGCATCTGGGAGGTATAACTGGTTCTTAACTGGACAGTCAGAAAGCTAGAAAGTACAGTTTTGGACCAACGTTTTGTACTATAATTGACAAAAAATGAGTTGCATAACCACAAAATTTAATAGAAAATTACACTTATCATTTTCATAATAATTTTCTTCTTTATTTGATTTTTCAAAGCACAGGCTTTTAATTCTGTTGCTGGAACTAAAGTGGAAACAGAGGAAAAACCACATCTATTTATTAACACAATATGCTTTAAAATTGAACGAAACAGCTATGGATGGGTTTGCTAAGTTCAGTAAACTAGACTACTGTTGCATATATTAATACTTTATTAATTTCAAAGCACAGCAGATTTTAGTATATAATGATTGATATTTTGAGTCTTATATTTTTCTATAAAACAACAGCATTAAACTCTAGTCGTTCATCTTCATGGTAGAATTAAAAAAAGAAAAAAGAAAATATATTTATTGTTCTGTTAAAGATATGAAATATACAAACACATCTGTATCTCTAAAATTTCATAATACTTTTGCTTTGTACATCCGCTTGCTATATAGGTGACCATGTATTCACATACTTCATCTCCTAAACACTGAGATTACTTCACATGAGTAGCCATACATGAAGATGATGAAGAGATTAACAGTTGATATCACAATTTTTCACTCTGGGTCAATCAGTCCTTTTTTCAGAAGATAATAAGCATCTTGTATAGGAGAACTAGAGTTCAATTCCAAATGTGTAACATTGCACATGACAAATGCTCTGTAAGTCAATTCTCCCACATGGAGTGTAAGATTCTTTGATAGACACAGTTGGCTGAATATTTCATCCTTAATTCAGCAGTATTCAGTGTTCATGGCTTGTTACAGACAGATAGTGCTTCACTGAAGCAAGAAGTTTCTCTACAATACCCTGCTTGGATGTAAAAAATGGCAACGCTGGAACTCCGTTTTGCATGCCATGACTTGTTGTCTCATTCAACTTCATGAAAAGCTTTTGAATCCAAAAAACATTTTAACCAGTGTTTCTGACTCTTTAATCATCAAAGGAGTATTGAAATACAGGGAATAATTAAATTACAACTGCTCTTTTAGGTAAGAGAAAAAATACTTTTCCATGAAAGGGTGGAAAAAAGACCACATTAGTGACATTTAAGAAAAGCATGGAGATGGAAAGAATAATGGGTTTGACAGAAAAATAAACACAAAACAAAGTAATTAGTCTTGTAAATAACAACAAAAATAAATAAATTTTAGTAGAAAATACAAACAAATGTATCTTGGAGGAAATATAAGGAAAATATACTTATTAAGTAACATGAAAAGTGGTGTGGTTAAAAGTGACTGATCTAACTTTAGACAACTGCTGAACTGCTTTTCATGTACATATGTTTGATATATTTTCAGTGAAATGAAAATAGAGTTTATCTTGAAAAAAAACTTTGTGAAGCTCACTTAAATCTATATTTTTCAGTAAATTTTTTTGACTGAACGAAAAAAACACAGGAAGGGGATATACATCATAAAATAGACATTAGAAAAAAAATGTTGATTTATAAACTGATTCCCAAGGCTTGATTGTCATTAATGCCTATAAGAACATGCTATTAACTAGGGTTTTTTGGCTCTGTTTCAAGGTACAGTCTGCAAGACTTGGCACTGAACTGAAACTTTTGTTTAAAATACATTGAAATCTGTGCACTATTTCATTGATCAGGAAGTAAAAAAAACCAAAAAACATGCTTCCTACAACTGTCCTCCCCTTTTTTTCTATCTATGAAAAGATGTAAAAGAAAAATTTACAAAAGTCCTCTTCCCCTTCTTACCCCCCCCCAAATACTCCCCAAAGCATTGGCTGAAATATTGACAGACTAGAATTTGTCCCACAGGCATGTCTAGAGATGTCCTATGCCCCTCCTGCTTCATTTCCATTGGAATAGTTAAGTACAGGGTCCTGTTCTGTCCATCTCTCCATTTATAACCTCTTGTGAATAGAAAGACAATTTCTAATGTGGTAACCCCTCTGAGTGTGCTTCCCAAGATGCTTACAGTGCTTCTGTGGATTAATTTTATTACTACTATTATATAAGGAGTATGAGCAATGCAGAGCCATACAAAGATAAACCAGCAAATTCCAGACTGAGACTTCAAGACTCATTATTTGGGGCACAATAATTTGCTGATGAAGTATGAAGGTTTCTAGGCCCAGAACTAACGTTTTTTAAAGGTACTGTACCTTCTAGAAGTAAGTAAGATGACTTCCACTGTCTTGTAGAAAATCTTATTCAAATCTGTCTTACATATTGTTAATACAGTATTGCATTGCATGGTAGATATACTCTATGACTGGCATCCAGTTCATGTGTAACTGATATATGAGTAAGCCATTAGACATTGTATATTGCAATTATAGTTGCAGAACTAAAATTTTCAGGCAGAACTAAAATTCTCTAAAACACTCAACCAGGTCTTTAGAATATTTTCATTTAATTTATTAATTTACCCTGTGGTTCATAATTTCTTGTTCTTCTTAATTCATAAAATGTCATACTCAGGATTTGAATCCTCACCCTTCCTTACATGGCAAGAAAGCACAGTGCATGGGGCAAAGAAACGGTCATAACTCAATGTTTATGTCTCATGACAGATCCTTCAATTATACATATGATTCAGTACAGAAGTTTCACTTCTTACCCAAATGAGAAAATAAAAAACACAATGTGGCTTATGTGACTACAATTGAGCAGGGTCAATCAGTTGTCTGAAAGAAAGGCAAAATTTCTTCCACTTTTCACAACAATATAATTTCTTTTACTTTATGTATCTCTAGTTAGATTAATTCTTTCTTCCTGAAAATTGGTAGATAAGCTGAAGATACTCAGTTCCAAAGAGTTATATGATCAATATGTCCTGAAAATCATTCTCTTATGTTAGGCTGTTAAAAATGGATAAATATCACATCAGTGACCATTATTTAGTCTTTACTTCATTATAACTTCTATTTATTTCACATAATCTTATTTCTCTGTCGTGTTGGATACACAAGATATAGTCTGAAAGCTACCTTTAACAAATACTTTCTGCAGCATGAAACACTGTTTTTGTTTCTTATCAGCTATAATTATTGTTATATCCTTGTTGAGATAAATAAATTTGAAATAGTACTTCACAGAATATTTTATGTCCTTCATTCCTCTAATTGGTTATTTTTGATATTTAAAAACAAACAAAAAAATCCATGCTAGATGTTCCTAGTCAACTTCATTTGCATGGAAATGGCTTTCAGGAGAATATGCTCCATGATCTTTCTGGGACTGAGGTGTAGCTGTCCAGCTTGTAGCTTAAATCCTCCAGTTTTCCTTTTCTGAAGATGGGTTTGACTTCTTCCAGTCATTTGGAACCTTCCTCAGTCACCATGGTCTTTTGAAGATGATAAAGAACAGCCTCTCAATTACATCCTTCAGATCTCTGAGCATCCCTGGGGTGCATCCTATAAAGTTTCATGGAAGCACGTAGAGGTTATTAGCTTAAGTGCTCCTTAGCTTTTTCTTCCTGAATACCGTGACTACTACTTAACTCCCATTAACTCACTTAGTATACTTGGTTTTCTGGGAGACTAGAGGGTACACCTTATGAGGAAGAACAGATGTAAATAAAAATTAAGTAACTGAGCCTTTTGTTGTGTTCTTTGCCAGTAGATCATCGACCCCACTGAACACATGGGCTTGGATTTTCCTCAGCTTTTTTATTCTGTTCATACACTGATAGCAGCCTTTTCTGTTGCCCTTCACATTTCTCCCTAGTTTCATCTTTGTCTTTCCCAAATCAATTCCTGTATCTATGGTCCTGCTTTGTAACCTGTCCAAGTTTTTACCTTCTTTGCTTTTGTCAGGGAGTTAGCACACATGCGAATACATTCACAATCACATACAAAATGGCCCAGCAAACAGCACCTGTAAGTACAGAAACATAAATGTAAACACTGTGTGTGAATGAAATGTCTGAAAGTGTGGTTGCCAAAAAAAAATTGTACTGGTAATCAGATGGATTAAGCAGGTAATGACTAGGCGATGTCCAAGGGACTTCTGGGACAAAAAAAACCAAAACAAAAAAAAAACCAACCAAAGAAACCCCACCCAAAAAACCCACACAAGCAAGCAGTCAGCTGGAAAAGAAACAAACAAAAAAAGAAGCACAAATATTTGTGAAAGCAAGGAAAGATGGTGGAGAGAAGGAAGCAGTGACCACAGGATGCCTGCCCCTGGTGGCAGTGTTCCCTGGCCACTCCAATCCCTGACCAATCCAGGTAGTGCAGTCCCATTGTGAGGCACCAGCAGCAGCCTGCAGCCAGCAGTGACCTGGCACTGCTGGGGCTGTGCATAGTGACTCCACTTTGGGATGCAGAGACAACCTCCTGGGGCAGCTACTTGCTGTTGTGTCAACATATTTATTACGGTTGTAGACTGTCAGAATTACACATAGAGCTGGGGCACTCACAGTTACAATAGGAAGGGTGTGCACCCAGGAGAACCTGCACTCTCCGGAGAGGGGCAATGTGCTGGTGCTTACCTAGGCAGTTAAAAGGGGTGGATATATACGTACACAACTATGCAAAAGTGTAGGGGTGTGTATGTGGGAATCAGCTATAGAAGATACTTGCTGCATTGATTCTAAACTCTGATCATTTATAAATCAATAAATACCTCTATTCTGTAAATTGTGGAAATTTTCTCTGCCACAGACTGCAGGCATACTGGGTATTCCTGTGCATTCCCTGCACATCCATGCTGTCCCAGTGTGATGCTTCCTTGAATTCCACTTCAACAGAGTGGAAGAATTTTTCTTTTCACATTGATTTCCTTGAAAATCAAAAAATTCCTCTGGGGGTCTTTACTCTCTCCTGTTAGATCCTGCCAAGCAGATCCCTGAACAAACTGAAATTGCTGTCTCTTGTTATGAAAATAAATTTACTGAATTATGAGAACAGTGAATTAATATAGAATATCATTTTGCCATGAGAAGAAAAAGGAGCTTGTTTTGCAGCATGCTGCTAAAGCATAGACTTTGAATACAAATTTGATTTGGCATCTGGGAACTCAGTTAGAGCAAATAATAGGATAACATTTTACATTAAGTATCCCCAAATAAATATTTAATTTCTGTTTAGTAAGGTAATGAGAGACGGAGGTGAAAGAATACATATATAAAATTGAAGATTTATCTGTTCTGTTATTGAGAAATAGATGGAGAGTGAGACAGGAACAAAGCCCCGGTGTTCATTTTTTAATCTATTTTGACTGTATCCCAAAGGGGAAAACTTTCAGAAAACTTGAGAGCATTAATGACTAGTTTACTCACACAAAAAGGAGAAGTATAGAAAAGAAAGTCACTAAATGTGAATGTGGATTATTAAAGAATTTATATGATGAAAATAAGTGTTTTGTGTAGCTGGGCTGTCTATAATTGGAAAAGAGAACCTGACAGTTGCAAATGAAAAGAACAATACTCATTTCCAGTGCAAATACCCATGGGAAAAAATGTTTCCATCTCACTTAATACTTTCAAGGCATCTACCTGAAGAACAATTTCAGATTAATAAAAAAAATGAAGCCATTAATATTCTGTTAAATGTCATACTTCAGACTGGGCACTATCTTTCTCAAAGGACAACATTTTAAGTCACCTTTCTGTTGTGATGGACAGGATATTCTAATGGATGCCCATGCACACTGACATTGTCGTGTTTGATATCATGACACTGATATCATGTCTTCACCGTGAATGAAAATAGAGTGTGAAAGGGTAGGTTATGATAGTAGCACACCAGTTAATTATCGACAACACCTAATATGTCACCTGTTGACCCATTATAAATTGACAAGAGCATGACTGCTTGTTTTTACAACTTTATGTTTTGGTAACTGTCTGTGACAGTATCCTTGCACTAAGTCAGTATTTACTTGAGGAACTGGCACTAGTTTTACTTACTTAGTTCATAAACCGTTTAAGGGGGAAAATAAACTGTTTTTATGTTTATGCCTTGTTACAGTTTAGTTAAAGCTGATTCATGTGTAAAATCTTATTTTAAGTGAAACATGATTTTCTATATTTCTTTTTTTTACTCATCAATTATCTTTATTGTTGAATGTCTGATAAATCCTTTCTAAGACTTTACAATTCAGTGGACTATACAAGCAGCAGAGGGGAATTCTCCTGTCTGTTCTGTTAAAGCTGACTTTGGCAGACTCTAAGGTACAGGGAGCTCCTCCTTTCCTGTCCCAAAGGAAGTTCCTAGTCCTGTGTTCCCACTTCTAGACATCAGTGAGGCTGAATATCAATTCCAAACATATTCAGACCTGCACACACATATACAGTCAACACCCACCCACATACATAAATGCTGATAGACAGCAACACCTTCACCAGCAGGTGAACAAATATTGCCAAGACCATTTCATCTGCTCTGGTTGATCAGGATCAAAAGCCAATACTGGAATATTGTCATAGTTTAACCCCAACCAGCAACTAAGCATTATAGAAATGCTCTTTCCCTTTCTCCCCCTTCTGTAATGGAATGGGGGAAAGAATTAAAAGAGTAAAAAGTAAGAAAAAAATCCAGATTGAGATAAGGGCAATTTAATAATATAAGCAAAAGTAGAGCACACAAGCAAAGTAAAACAAGGAATTAATTCTCTGTTTCCCATCAGCAGGCTGATGTTCAGCCATCTACAGAAAAGCAGGACACTATCATGCATCATGGCTATTTTGCAAGAAAAGCACCATAACTCCAAACTTCCCCCCCTTCCTTTTTCTTGCCCTAGCTTGTTGCTGAGCATGACGTCAAGTAGCATGGAATATCCCTTTGGTCTGTGGGCATCAACTATCTCAGCTGTATTCCCTCACAACTTCTTGTGTACCTCAAGCCTATTTGCTGATGGGGTTATGTGAGGAGCAGTGAAGGCCTTGGCGTTGAGTTAGGACTGCTCAGCAACAACTATAACATTCCTGTATTACCAGCACTTTTTCCAGCACAAATCCAAAACACAGCCTCATATCAGCTTCTATGAAGAAAATATTTCTATCCCAGCCAAAACCAGCACAAATATACAAATATACAGACATGCAAAAAGTTACTCTTCCACAGCTGTTGTTAAGCAAACAGTGTATCCTGTAGCTGACTCAGGTCCTTAGTCTCCTCTAGATGTTGGTGACAATACACATGATACCTTCAGATTCACAGTCTGCACCAATGGTTGACACTGTAGCCTCTGTGGGCAAGAGCAGCATAGAGTTTGTTAGTGTTTACTCACATATGCATGTGCATGGTCAGAACAGGAATGTATCTTCTCAGAAAGTAGTTAAAAATAGGACTTGAAATCAATATAAGGCAGACTACAGTGATCAAACTAAGAGCTTAGCTAAACAAGAAAACTTCCCTAAATGTTTCATGAGCCTCTCATGGAATCTCACAACTCCCTTTATACATCCCACAATGGTGTTCATAGTCCCAAAATTTTCTTCAGCCTGTATCCCATATTAAGTTGCATGCCTCTCTAGATGAGAAACCTCATTAGTTTTCATGATATGCTGGACAAAGATTATCTTTTATTGAGTTACTTTGGTGAGATTCACACCAGAGACTAGAGTCTAATCATCCAATTTGAATGATCTTAGAGCCATTCAGTGTGCTTCTTTACACTGACTAGATTATTGGGATTACTCACCCATCATTTCTTGTTTTATCCTTGATTGTTCTTACTGTTTGATATCATTAATCAAACAAACTGAACAAGGCTAATTGAGTTTGTTTGTTTTGTAATATGAAAAAAGTCCTAGAGACCTGAATTACACTAAATGTTAATTTACTGTCTATTAGAACCATCATGAAGAGTACCTAAACATAAGTGCCTAGAGCAGTACTACACACATACTTTAGTAAGTAGTCTTATTTTCAGGTGTGTTAACAGCCATAACATTTTCAGGCACTTGGATGCTTATGACTTTTGTAAATCAAATCACTTATCTCAAGGCCGTAAGTTTATGCAACTTTGGACTTGTTACTTTCACTGCTTAATAACTTAAGTGCCTTCAAATGGGCTTAAAGGATGAAACTAAAATGATTATTTTTTAATGCAAGAAATATTACTTTTGAAACATAATATCATCAGATGAAATTCTTGTGATGACTCTTTGCATATCAGTGCATATTGTGAAGGAAACTTGTGTAATCCACCATATTTACAAAATGATTAATTCTCTGGAACAAAGGCACGAAGACTTCACATTTCTGGAGGACCATTGTAGGCATATTTTCTGAAATATGAAGGACAGAGTCATCTTGAAGCCTGGTATTACCGCCTTTTAATGATACATTCAAAAATTGATGGTTATATTTTAAGTCAAAATGGTCCTTCACAAGTAAAAAATTCAAATATTTTTCTGAAAACAACAGAGGATTATTTTACTATATAAGAAGTTATCATTCAGACTGTTTATAATGGCCTTTATCAACAACATAGTGTGCTAATACCACTAAGACTAAGTCTCTCAAACTTAGGTATCGCTGCATTTCTCAAAGCCAAAATTACTCTGGATTTTACGACCCCAAGTTTGAGGCCCTAAAAGTGCCCTACAATCACCTGGTTTGTTGCTGCTGAATTTTAGCAACGCTCAAAGCTCATAGGCTTATATGTGTTCAGGCTGAGAAAATTTGTTAGTTAATAATAACACATGGGCAACTTTGCGTTCACAAATGCATATGCAGTATTGATTATGCACATACAGCAAGTATGTGTTAAGAAGTGCTGTCCCACAGCTTATAGTGAAGTTTCATCACCAAAATTGTTTTTTAAATATACATGTAGAAATCCAACAGATATTGTGTTCTTCAAGAACAAAGTAAGAAATCACACAGCAAAGTTTAAAAATAAAGGTGTTGCTTGTTCTTTGCATGTTAAAATAAGGATCTTTACACTTGTTAATCCAGGAATACCTCCAAAGTAAACATAAAATCATTCATAAAAATATATCCAAGCAGCTGATTGTTATTCCCTATTGAATATTCTTCTAGCTTAAATATTAGCATTAACAAAGTAAGAAATGAAAGAAACTTATCAAATTCAAACAAAAATCTGACCGGACTTAAGTAGAGCTATAACTGCATATGCCTCCAGAGAATGTGATTCCATGTGATTGAGATGCCAAATGGATCTGCAAGGATGAACACAGAGTACAGCAGACATTTCAAGTGAAACTGCCTGAGGCTTGGAAACATGTCCAGAATTATTGCTTCCATTCCACCACTAGTCCTGCAAATTCTAGAAAACTAAAAAGGAAAACAGAAACCTCAGTTAAACATACATTTNTGGTATTACCGCCTTTTAATGATACATTCAAAAATTGATGGTTATATTTCAAGTCAAAATGGTCCTTCACAAGTAAAAAATTCAAATATTTTTCTGAAAACAACAGAGAGGATTATTTTACTATATAAGAAGTTATCATTCAGACTGTTTATAATGGCCTTTATCAACAACATAGTGTGCTAATACCACTTAGACTAAGTCTCTCAAACTTAGGTATCGCTGCATTTCTCAAAGCCAAAATTACTCTGGATTTTACGACCCCAACTTTGAGGCCCTAAAAGTGCCCTACAATCACCTGGTTTGTTGCTGCTGAATTTTAGCAACGCTCAAAGCTCATAGGCTTATATGTGTTCAGGCTGAGAAAATTTGTTAGTTAATAATAACACATGGGCAACTTTGCGTTCACAAATGCATATGCAGTATTGATTATGCACATACAGCAAGTATGTGTTAAGAAGTGCTGTCCCACAGCTTATAGTGAAGTTTCATCACCAAAATTGTTTTTTAAATATACATGTAGAAATCCAACAGATATTGTGTTCTTCAAGAACAAAGTAAGAAATGACACAGCAAAGTTTAAAAATAAAGGTGTTGCTTGTTCTTTGCATGTTAAAATAAGGATCTTTACACTTGTTAATCCAGGAATACCTCCAAAGTAAACATAAAATCATTCATAAAAATATATCCAAGCAGCTGATTGTTATTCCCTATTGAATATTCTTCTAGCTTAAATATTAGCATTAACAAAGTAAGAAATGAAAGAAACTTATCAAATTCAAACAAAAATCTGACCGGACTTAAGTAGAGCTATAACTGCATATGCCTCCAGAGAATGTGATTCCATGTGATTGAGATGCCAAATGGATCTGCAAAGATGAACACAGAGTACAGCAGACATTTCAAGTGAAACTGCCTGGGGCTTGGAAACATGTCCAGAATTATTGCTTCCATTCCACCACTAGTCCTGCAAATTCTAGAAAACTAAAAAGGAAAACAGAAACCTCAGTTAAACATACATTTTTTTTTTAATAAAGTTGTAGTTTTGTTCTAATTTCCTTACTGCTTCTGTGAATAGATCAGTATGCTCTCTGATTTAAGAATGTTAATTCATTAATTACAATGACATTTCCAATTTTGGATTAATTCATTTTCGCTTTTCATCTTACAGTATCATTCTTACAAAATCTTTTGTACAAAGTCCAATGCAAAAAGCCCAAGAATGTATCTATAACTTTTTTATTTAGAAAAATAAGAAAATCGACTATGTTCATCTTCACAATTATCCACTTTTGAGCTGACACACAGCTGCATATGATGCAGCCAGTGTTCAAAGCAGTTCCACAAACTGTTTACTGAAAGACTATCGAGGATCTGTGTTGGTTTTGCTTATGAACCTCCTACTTACAAAATATGGGTTCTTATGAGTGCTGATCTTTGGGATCTCTTCACCATAAGCCTCCATCATTAATTGAAAAGTTTCCATTGAGTATTACTTCAGTTTCACAGGAAACTGCATGTTAAGTCAATGCTTAGTATCACACACTGACATTTTCTGACTGAAGGAAGGAAAACATCTATAATTGAAGATACACTTGTACTGAGTGAAGTGATTTAGCTGAGCCTTGTATGACTGTGATAGGTTAGAACATGTTCTATGACTATCTCTGTTTCTGCTGTCCCACTCTTGGTTACTGAGCTATGAGGCTAGTCTTGGATTTTTTTTCTGTCAGATCTCATAAATCATAACTCTAACATCAGTTAAAGTAAATATCCTTTGAGAAATAAGGACTTCTGATTTCCCCTGCACTACTTAAATTAGCAGAACTGATTTTCAGATGATGCAGAAAAGCAATATAATTTAACAGTTGTAGAATTCTACAAAGATGATGTTCAGAAGAATCTGAGATAGTGAAAGAAGTAAATCTAAGCTGTTTCAAGAATTACTTTTTAATCTTAGATAAAAATAACTTATTTTGAAAAAAAAGAGTTTAAAATTTACTCTCAGACCTGTTACCATGATGATCAAAATGCATAACTTACTTAATACTTTACCTATGTTTGTTAAACTGTGAGTTTTCTTAGTAGATCTTTCTATTTATCTTAATGGCAGGCAGCAAAACTAATTGGCCAGACTAGTAGGGGTTAAATGTTTACTAGATAAGTGAATTGTCCAATGTAATAATAATCACTGTTGTATGCCTGAAATTAATATACAGTGAACAGATTTAGAACACAAAAACATAATAAGTAATAATACAGGAAGCCCACTTGTTATAATTTTACATATATAAGTGAACTGATTGAACATCTTTAGAGCTTTTAGATACTGGGAAAAGGAAAATCATCAGATGGATAAGTCAGTGAAAATCTGTCACTCAATCAGTTTCCAACTAAAGTTATTATGTTTTGAAGTAACAGAGACTTCCATAGCAGTTTTAATCAGTGTTTTGTTCTGAAATTTCAGAATCTCTGAGGCAAAAAGAAAGCTTGAAATATCTTACAGTATTTCTTGGATCCTCCAGAAAGTATCCATTGTTACTTTTCAAGAAATACAGAAGCTCTGGCTAAATGTCCTTTTTTTTTTTTTTTTTNTTTTTTTTTTTAATTTTAGTAGCCAGGCCACCTGTAAGGCCAAATCAGTCCCATCAAGTGTCTCTTGAAGGACAAGCAGACTAGGACAGAAAATTACAAGGGAAGAGAGTATGCCTTGTGCACAAGAGGACATTATTCTCCTTTTTATGAGGATGGGTCTTGACTTGACCGTGACTCTGTCTATATATCTATGATGTATGGCAGTAGGTAAATGAACATCAGCATCTTTCCTGGGAATGCTCTTATGTTGCCACAAAGCCAGAGAAGATCAAAATCAGGTTGTATGCATGGGTACAATGAACATATGGATTAGGGTCATGGTAGTACTCTCACCTCCTGGCATGACCAAGGTAAATGAGGAAAAACTCATAGCTCATCTCTCTGAGGAAAGCTATGATTTAGAAAAGTTTATGTGATATATCAGGTTTAAGAGGAGACAGTGTACTGTGCACTTTTTTTTTGTTTTAACATAAAATAGAGCTCATCCTGATCTTATCAAACTTAGTGGAATTATGTGGCATTTACAGTGATAGTAGTGAACTTAGATCTGTCGAAGAATGTACTCTGCTATTGCTTTTGTCTGATGAGTAAGTTTCTTGCTGGCAATATGTAAAAATAAAAATACTACCTCAAAAAGATACTGTGAACATCATAATCCCTTTACAATACTTAATCACCACTGATATCCATTTTAGAGAATACTTTTGTAGTAAATATTCTCTTAAATTCCAAAAATTTGATAAAGACTGTTTAGTATAGCACTTATAAATCTTTTGTAAAACATCCTAAGACCTTAGAGGTCTTTATTTTTAATAATTATATATTCACATAGTTAACTATAAGGAACTTGGGTGTTTAGATAATGTTAACTTAACATTGTGTCAGAAATTTTCAATCAATAGAATCTGTTTTCCGACAACTTTCCTGAAGACTATTCCTAATGTTGTTGCTATGGAAACATTTTAGGACTGCCCAATATATTCCAAGGAAAATATAAAGTATGAGTTTTTCAGGTGAAATACCAAGAGTATACTGTCCATTATCACATCTTATTCCAGACCAATGTCACTACAGTAATATATTTTATAAGTTCCTACAAGTATTTGTAAAAGAACCTTTCCTAGTTATAAATGGTCAGAAACATACCACAATGCTGTCAGAGAAACAACAGAAAAGTTTGAATACCTCTATCTCTAACTAATAAGGAAAACTTTGGGAAAGAGTTTCGTGGCATAAGAAAAATTTTGCTTTAAGTTATTATAATGGTTTTACTTTTTGTACTAAAGTCCATCAATCTCTACAGACATTGGTGTCAGGGATGCATTTAAGGACGAGGGATTTAAAAGAAAGACACTCAGAAATACTTACCAATGAACAACTTTCCCAATAACCTTGTCTATTAAAACTCTTTAGCACCTAACCTCACTAGCTTCTTATGTAAATGTTTTTACACCTGGAGTTGAGAAGTTTGATTTGAAAAAGTTGTGCATTTAAATTTTGAAAAGTTCATTGGGATTTGAGAATATTACCATGTTAGTATCCTCCAATTTGAATACCGTAAACTTACTCTGAAAGAAGATCACTTGTAAAGTGAAATATCTGATGCTTATTCCACTTCATAGTCCAAATAAATTTCTTGTACCAAAAAAAAGCTATGAGAAATAGCTTCAGATTTGACTCTTACCTCTGGCTTATTACTTGCATTTTAATGTCTGTTTTATTTTCCTTCCACTACCATTGATTTCTTTCATCAAATAAACCAATCTTAGATATGGAGCTTAAGGAGGCAGTTAACATGACCCAAGGACCTTCTTTCTGAGCTCTTTTATTTTTTTTAACTTTTCCTATCTTGGGGCTTTTTGAACCTAGTTTAAAAAACACTAAATAAAATATGGCACTACTGTCTACATAAGTGGAAATTCTTTCAAATATTATGGCTCAAAGTGGTTAATGAAACAAACTTGGAAGTATTGATACAACAAACATACCCAGAGGCAACCTATGCACTTGACCCCCACAACCTGTATGGTTGAGTGACAAACCAAATACGTGATCTTACAACGCGATTTATCAGTTATTCATTTTTAGAATGGTCTTATGAGTCAGTAAGACCAGAACTGGAAGTAAAATCTGGCAGACAAGCAGTTTGGTTGAAGTGTATACACACAGCTCTAGCTGGAGCTCTGCATATGAGGCTGCATGTGTATATGCTTTGCTGCTGGTTTTTGCTTCTAATCCATTTTGCCTATGGCAAGAGCAAGACTAATGCCTATATTGTAAATAAAAGTAGATGAGGAAAAAACAGTACAGACTGAAGAAATCAAGTTCAGTGCCACTAAAGATGGAGCAATAGCCTTATGAACAACTATTTTCTATTCTAATAGTAGTATCATGTAAACAAAAACACGGAAGCATTATATCATTATGGAACAAGGCACAACCTAGTAAAATCAAGGAATACACCACTATCCCTGCTTCTCCCTTTAGAAAAGCTGTTAAAGCCTTGGAGACCTCTTGTAAAAATAACACAGACTAAATAATATGACTCAGATCATCCAGATGCAGCCTCTGAGCATTGTGAAAGAACCATGTGCCCGTATAATTCCAGCCAAAACAATTTCCTGCCTAACCAATTTTAAAGGGTAGTGAATGTAATTATAAATCATAAATGTGGCAAGAGTTCAAAGTGGTATCTGAAAAAGGAGGACAATAGTGTGGGATGTGCCTTAGTGATTATCCTTTTCTTTGAGTTCCTAAGATGATGCCACAAATCGTTCTGGTTTCTGCTGTATTAGCTTTGACTACCATATTCAGCTGCGAATACTTCCACAGTAGGTACATACAGCTACATATGCGTCATCACTAATCAGTATGAGTAAATGAAATATTCCAATTTTTTACAGGGAAATAAAATCCATTAGAATGAAAAAATTGCACGCCTGAAACATTATACTTAACTTTAATAGGAAAAAGAATAAGTAAACACTTCTTCACGCTCCTCTCACCATTAACAAAAAATAGACCTGCATTTTCCTTGTTGTTGAAATAAGTTCAATGAAAAACAGAAAAGCAAAGAAATATATGCTAAGGAGGTGTTATTTTCCTAGAAGGTCACACGTTGTTTTCTATGCTGTTCTTACCTTTTCCCATCTCCTTTCTTGCCTATACAGAGATACTCCTATTTGAAAAATACTGGGTTTTTTTAATATATCTTTTTTGAAGTAACACCATTAATTGCCTTGTTAAAATTCTGAAAATATTAGTCAGGTTTCAATTTGTTCATTTATGATATTTATAGTATTTATCTTTAAAAAATTCATGTGCCATTTGTCAGAAAAATATTCTGGCTTCAGGCTAATAAATTCAAAGAAATCTCTGACTAATATTTTAGTTATTGGCTTTGCTATCAGTCCTACCGGTATTTGCTCCAGACTTAGAAAACTACCAGATGAAACTAGGAAAACTACAAACTATTTTCATGTCCACACTTAAGTCTTCCTGCAGATTTTACAGTTTTTCATTAAAAAAGACATTGAGGACCTCATTGGAATATATAAGTCTGTTTTTATGGAGATCAAAGTAGGAACTATGGAGTACTTTATGTATCATTGCACAGGGTCAAGTGCTTTAACATTGCCAAAGGTATTTACAGTTTTAGTCTGCCCTTTTCCTTGCAGCCGACACGCTCTGAAACTTTGGTGGCAACGCTTAAGCCAGGTGTTCTTATCTTTGCTGCCTTTAAATGATATATTTCAAAGCACTGTTATTCTGTTTCCCCTGAGGAAGAAATTTAGTATTTTTTTTTCTTTTGAACATGCTAATCATCCTGGGTTGTTTCTGTTTCTTAACCCTGATGCTGTTTAGGTTTAGTTTTTAATCCTGTACTGAAGTCTTCCACATCCCTGTTCTTCTGGTATGTCATAGACTGAAATAAATGTATTTAGTATTAATAGGAAAAGAACTTTTTTTTGTATCACTATACAGTTAGTAAATAGGCACTCAGCAAAAAAGAACATACAGCAAAAATACATTATAGCAATTTATGAGTTTATATCTGAGCCTTCCAACATGATCATACAAAAATGAATTGTACCCATATAAACTGTGGATTATTCTTCCGTATAACAGTTACTCCCAAATGCATTAATTTATCTGTGTTTGGAAATGCAGTAACTAAAGTCATAGCTGATAGATTTCATTAGGATTCCTAACAGATCTAAAAAAGTTTCTGCTGAACAAAAAACACTGGTATTTAACTCAGAGACCATGCGATCCAAAGCATTTCTGAATAGAGTACACAGGCAGCTCTTCTGTGGAGGAAACCTTCGACTTTTGAGGTTTTTTTCTTTTTGAATAAAGACTTTGAAACCTGTCTTTCATGTTCTATCTTTTAATGAACAATGATAACAGTCTTTTTATTTCCATTATTAAAAAGAGGCCACAAAGATTAGGGAGTCTTTTATTGTCTTTGTTTTGAAATCATACTCATGCTGGGACTCATCTCATGTCAGAATTGGAAATCCAAAACACATTTAAAGTAAATAGGATGTGGCTTCTTTGAGCTAGGGTTATCTTTATATATATTAATTCTCAAATTTAATCTTTATTACCTGCAAAGAAAATGCAGAACACCACACCACTACCTCCATACCCCCAAACAAACAAAAAACCCAACAAAAATAACACAAAAATAAGAACCCAACAAAAACAACCAAACTCTGAAAACCACAGATACTCCAATTTGTTATTGAAAACAGTCATTGAGATTTGCAGTGTGTGAAATTTAAATTGAACATTCAAAAGCACATGATGAGTCTTGTCATAGGATTAAGATTTCCTAGTAAGCATAACTTATTTACATCTCAGTTTTAATACTGAGTTCACCTATGCTGTGTTGTGGACCACTGCATACTTAAGTTTTTAGTTAGTCTAATGTGCTTATGTAGGCTCTCTTTATCATTAACGGATGAATTTTGTGCATTTCAGTGCTAGATTCCTACCTGGAAATGTTTTTCAATCTAGAAATTTCTTTATGATTTTTCTTTTCTTTTCTTTTTTTTTTTTCCTTTCTTTAATTGTAGGCATTTTTATCAGAAATACTGTGTGGAATCAGAAGAAAGTGAATCATACCTGTTATTTATTTAAGAAGGAAAAGCAGTTGCAGACAAATAAAATTTACTTCAGCTGCAAAACTGAAACCACGCAGAGCTAAAACAGGTGGCTGAGAAATGGCAATGTTCCATCCCATAGAGCATTATTGTACAACTAAAACATTAATGCCTAAGACTGTTAGATTTTACAGTGTGTTTCTGGACTTTACTTGCTTCATTGTTATTCAGATATTATACAATAAGTGCTTGGTCTGCAAAGAAGTAAGACACTTTAATACTAATTAATTGTCCCTGTAGGCAGCTGCATACAAAATGAAGATCAGATGTTAAATGGCAAACACCTTATTTTACTCAGCTTCTGTTATACTCAAAGCACCTTTGTTTTCACTACTAAGGCAGCTAAGGATGACCTAAACTCTGTTAGGTATCCTGACTGAAGATAAGTGCCTTCCTAAAGCTATAAAATTAAGCCTTGAAGAGAGAAGGGCTTATAATTTACTATGTAACCTATTACATAGGACTCCCACTCAACTGCCAGTTATACCTTTCATTCTTGGACACTAACTTCTCCCCGCATGTAAGAGTAGCCTAGAGAAGTAATTTGTGGCTCATGTGTTCTTGCAAATGACAAGACTCCTAAAAATTGGGTTTTGCTGTGCATTGCTAATTTTTAAACCAATATTCACTGCTATTCCTGTGTTCTTTTATGGATGTAGTCCTCAGTTGCTCACAGCTTGTAAACAACATATTTAAATCTCAGATAATTTTAATCTCTTTTTAATTATTGCAGGGTTTTGGTGTTGTGGTTTTTTTATATTTTTATTTTTTAAGCACTGGGATTGCAGCCATGAGAGTAACAGGTAATCTGAGGTAACACATTTTCCTGGTTTATGCCTCATGCTTTCCACCTATAAAAATCTGAAAATTACATTTGACCTGTTCTGGTAATGAAACCTCCAAGTGGAAAGTGATTATTATTCCTATTTTAATACACTTTAATGTATTTCTTATCTGCACAAATGTCTCATTAAGATTCTTTGCAAGTTTTGCATGGTGTGGTTGTATTTAAGCTGGTTTAGTGCCAGCAAACAAAAAAGAATCTGAAGTCAAATTACATTGATTATCTCACGTCCACACTGCTTAAGGCTAGCAGTCCTTATACATTTGTATCAGAAAGAACCACTTGCAGGTAGTGACCTAACAATTAATTACTGTAGAAAATAAGAAGACATTGAGTTCCTAGTCCTTTTTCATCTATCAGTGTTGACCTACACATAGATCCCTAAAGTAGCTCCTTAAGTGGTATGTCTAAGCCCGGTGCATCAGCACCGTCTACAGCTTGATGATTACAATATTGTTTAAGCAAGAATCTTCCAAGGAAGTATAACAAATTTAAACAAAATATCTCATAAATACATAAAAAGAAGACAGCTCTATTACCACAATTTTTTGTAAAGTAACTTAGGTATTCCATCAGGAATTGTTTTTGGGCAGTGGAGATTTTCCAACATATGTATCCCTCTATTAGTAACTTAATTTAAGACATTTTGAATGGTCTGAGCAATAGCGGCTTACTTTCCACATAATTGATGGTTGTATTAGTTCCCTTCTTGAGGATCTCAGTGNGGGTTTTGGGTGGTGATTTTCCAACACGTATCCCTCTATTAGTAGCTTAATTTGAATGGTCTGAGTAATAGCGGCTCACTTTCCACATAATTGCTGGTTGTATTAGTTCCCTTCTTGAGGATCTCAGTGTACATCTATATTGTTCTGCAGGCTAGAGATGATATGGGTATGATGTCACACAGCTAAGCCTTGGTTAGTTAACTCTGACATAATACCACCTGCACACAGCTATACTGCTTTCAGACTGTGTCCATGGTTTTGCCCTGTGTAAACACACCAACACATTTGGAGCCAGTTCAGAGTTGAAATATTGCCAGGCAGTATAGTATAGATGCACCTTTAGGCATCTCGCTCATTTTACTGAAGTTGTTCCAAGTGATTAGTGTGAGCTCTTACAGACATCCAATTCAGTTATCAAGGACACAAATCTGTATCTTAGTCAATTTCTATTGAAATTATGATTTTTAATTATCCTCTGTCATCTAACATCTGTCTTTAAAACATCTCTGCTGCAATTATTCTGATCATCTTTATCAAAATATATTTATATGTGCAAAATATAGAGTCTGGAGAAAGCATGAGCAGCAAAAAAAGAGGAAGACATGAAGCAGTCTTATGATAGTGTTCATATTAGAGTGGCAACACTTAGAGAACTTACTAAAAAAAGAATGAGAGTGTCAGAAAGTTTTGTGTTGAAGAATGAAAACAACTTTGAAAAAGGTCAGTCATAATTAAAGAGCTAAATAAATGTCAGTATTTCTTGAAGGGACTGACTTGAATCCCTTTTCCAAAACTATAAAAAATACAAATATTGGTCTATACAAAGTGAAACGTTGCCACATCATGGTATAATGGTAATTTGTCATGGGCTTGTAAGTGGTACTCAATCCTTTTTTAACTCTGGTATTTACATATCTTTAAATGCTTTAGACATTGCTATAATTTACTCAAATAAATGTAATCTAAAATCCTTTTACATTTCAAAGTGAACATATGGATTTGTGTTTATTATGAAAACTCTGTAATTAAACCATGAATACTTCATTATTTCATAATCTGATATTGTATCAGAAAAAATCAAAGATACTTAGATTAATTTATCACCTTGTTACTGTAGTTCCTTCGAGTTGATTTATATAATTTGAAAAAAGTCTTGCTGAGGAAAAATAAATTTCAAGCAATGGATCAAATTACATATGCTTGTCCAAATACACATTTCCATTTTCCCTATGCAATGAAGGAACTGATGGAGCAGCTTTCAGATATGCACAATATTTAAGATGCAAGTTTAAACATTTTTAGTAGCAAGCAAACTGAGACTTAAGATGACATTGAGTGGTCTTGTGGTCTACTGGTTAGGATTCATACACCTCCAGGCTTCCTTACTAAGGATGGGGCACACTTGTCTCCTAAGGGTACTAAGGTCCTCACTGAAAATCTAACAGGGCTCATAAATAGAGCTTTAAACTACATGTGAAGGAGGAAGGGAATGAAACCAGGTTAGTCAGGAGCGAGCCTGGAAGAGACAGAAAGGATGAAACTGGCATTGATGAGTTAGATATTCCAAGGACCAGTCAATTGGGAATGAACGCTATTCCCTTTCTGAGAGCTGAGGGTTTACCAGCCCAGCTGAAGTGCATTTACACCAATGCACACAGCATGGGCAATAAGCAGGGGGAACTGGAAGTTGCTTTAGGGCAAGGAGACTATGACATAGTTGCCATCACTGAAAAGTGGTGGGACAACTTGTATAACTAGAATGCAGCTATGGTAGGGTATAAACTCCTCAGGCAGGCTGGGAAGGGTAGAGAGGTGGTGGGGTAGCCCTCTATGTTAGAGAGTGCTTTCATACCCTTGAGCTCAATTATGATGACAGGATTGAGTGCCTGTGGGTAAAAATCAGAGGAGCCCACAAGAAGGCAGATATTGTGATGGGAGTCTGTTATAGACCACCCGGCTAAGAAGTAGAAGCTGATGAGCTCTTTTATAAACAACTGGGAGAAGTCTCAAGATCACCACCTCTTGTCGTTGTGGGAGACTTCAATCTTCTGGATGTCTGCTGGAAATACAATACATGGTATTAAAGATAAAATTCTGTTGCCTGAACGCAGGTATTTGGTGCCATTTGAGAAGTCTCTGATCATGCTGCCTACAACCTAGCTGCAGTCAGAGAAGGAAAAAGATGTCTTTGAAGTCCTGTGACACTTCTTTAATATCTTAGATAGAGTAGAATAATTCAAATGCTTTTAGATTAATCTTTAATATCTGTAACTGAGTCTTATGGTAAGGAAAGTTTTCTCTTCTTTCTCTCCAGAGAAGGAATACATCTTGTTATTTAATGTTGACATGTTTAAGCTTTTATTATTATCTGTGGAGGCTAGGTCAACTCTGGATAACTCTGCAGTTTATGATGACAGTATCGAAGTAGGTCTTAGTTCCGTTGTCTAAATGTAAACATCTAATGTTATATTAGATGCTGTTAAGTATCCAGGCCTTTACTTTGCTGGGAACTTTTCAAGTAAAGTATAATATTTCAAATTAATTTAGCAGCATGCATGTGAACAACAGTTTTTTAGGCACTGTCTGAGCATAAGCACCTAATAAAAATGCAGAGATCTCTATTAGGGTTGTACATTCTTTTCTGTGATTACTCATAGACCTTGAACCTAGCAAACATTTCCATTAATTTTCCTGTTGCTGCTGAATCAGCTATGCTATGCCCAGCTTTCTGTCTTTCTAAAGAGGACTTTTCACTCCATTAGTAGTGAAAATACAATGGTTAAAAAATATTTTCTATTGTCAAAAATATTGTCTATCTCAGGTTAATTACATCTGTTTCAATTTTTCTTTGAAATATTTTTAAAACAGAAACATAGCATGGAATGTTGTGGATAAACTGATGAATGGACAGTAATAAATATCTTTTTTTTCCTTCTTTATTTCCCTGTTGTGAAGGATGTATTACACACGCTCACACTCCATATTAACCAAGTTTGTCTCGGGCTCCACAGGAGGTAAAGACCTGCTTGGAGTCGGGCCACAAACTCCTCTCCGAAACCTACAAGGAACAAAGCAGTGCAATGAGCACTGATGAGAAACCTCAGGCAGAGCTCTATTATGTGAAATTTGACTACAAGTCAACCACTTTTATCTTATGATAGCCTAGAAGAGCCTCTTTAAGCTCTCTCTTCTAGGCAGTGTGGCTGCATGGTGATGAACTCTTCTTGAACTGGGACACCTCTCATGGGTGCCCCTTGAAGCAATGCTGTCTTTTACCAATGTTAAATCACTGTTTAGTTCCATCTGGATCCTCCCTGGACAGCATGACCAGGTAATTCTCCTCTTAAATAGACATTAGCTGTTTAGCTTAAATAAGTAATATTTTAAAGCATTTAGAGTTATAATATTGTGTACTTTAGCATGCTGTTGCTTAGCTTTCTTAGCATGAGTAGCCAGACTCACTCTGGAGCACTAAACCAGAAGCTGGGAATATCCAGTTAAAAACTTTCCCAGAGCATACAACCTGTTCAGTCAAAAAAAAGACCTCTAGAGACAACAAAACCCAGGAAAATAGAGAAGCTTCAAGGATACAATTAATCAACACCAGCTTTACTAAGATAAGATAACAACCTGTCTGAAAGATAGCGAATTAATCCAATGAGGAACAAGAAGATCACAGACACATATATTATTGCTGGACCAAACCATCACATGAGGAGCAGGTGAATAGTCTGTAAAGGTTATAATCACTCAGAGGTTTCTTTGCTCATGTCACCTCTCTCTCCAGAGTTGATCATGCTGCTGTATTCCTCTGTTAAATTATTTATTTAATAAAAAATGATGTCTGAGATTCTGGTTAGCGAAACCTTGGATTTGTACTCCAGAGCAAGCTCACACCAGATGCCCAGATGAGAATGCAAATGAACTGGGGATAAGCATTATGAAACTTTGAAATACTTCTTATTTAAGTGCCATAGGGAATTAGGTGCGCACATACAATCCATTGTCTATATTTAAAAGTGGCTTCAAGATAGTTCTAGCATCTTCTAAATCCTTTTTTTCAGATCTCTGAGTCTCCTGAGGAGGTTTATGGAGAGCCTGGACACCAAATGAGAGCTCTTTACACAGCAGGAACTGGTTCCATGTCTCTCCTGCCAAAATTTCAATATCTTTCATTATAACCCATTTTAAGATTGACTTATTGTCTATATGCTGTGTAGTGTACTATGTCTTTTGACAAGAGAAAATATAGGTTAGAACAGTTTCCACTTTTCTAAATAAACTATAATGACACATCCAAAAAACATACTATGAGATTAAATTTATGAATTTATTGTTATCAGATCCAACAGCTTCTTAAAAATGTTCTAAATGAAAATGTGATTGGGAGAGACAAGACCATATATTTAACTAGAACTTTTCTGATATCATTTACTTGCAATTCACAACTTACTATCGTGGCTCAGGAACACTTGTGAAATTCTTTTAATGTCAACTCTGAAGAACATTACTAGCTAGGAACGCAGGTGGGTAAATGTAAATGTTTTGTGGTAGTCAAATCTCAGTGTAAAATAAAGGCATTTATAAACTCTTATCTTTGGCATACTAGTGAAGGTCAATGCTTGCTTTTATTCTTTTTTGTTTTGTTCCTGTGGTGCACACACCTGAAATTTTATTTTCAGTCTTGCTTGGTTTATCTATGCCACCAGGACTAAAGAACCATGACTAGATGGGAAAGAACCAATGGAATATTTCTTTTAAAATGACCTAGAATTGAGGGTATTGTTAACTTGAACTTCAGACAAATAGTTTATGACTTTTTCTTGTTTCCTTAATATTCAGCTATGTAAAACAGATGTTTTGAATGGAAACTCAAATATAAAAATGTACTGCCTTTTAAGAGTCTCCATAGATACTACTAGGCATAATTTGAATTGTGGATTTTATGTTACACACTATTGATATAAGAAAACATTTTGAAATTATTTGTGAACAGAGGACAAATTCATCAAACAAGTTAAGATATATTTAAAAAAACAGAAAAGCTTTGCATTATTTCTATCATTATGAAACCTGCATGTAATTTCACAGCGTATTATATGTTTATCTTTAAAAATAAATTTATTTTTGACAAGTTTTTTTTGCTTAAAAGCACACATACACACCCAAAAAACCCTGAAACAAAACAATTATAATTTTCTAAAAAACTATCCTGTAACAGAAAATTTTCTGGTAATGGGACATGATAAGGCATGAGATTTTCTTTTTAAGTAAATGCCTGAATTGTTTTCCTTTTCTTACTTATTTTTTCCCCTTTTCTGCCCTTAAGAAGTGAAATTTGTTCTGTACTCTCCATGGATTAGCCCTTTACCTTGCTTACTAAACTCCACTACAAGTCATTCAGTTTAGAAAGTAAGTTAGTATTTGAATTCTTATTACATTTATTCACAGGTTCATCCCAAAATGACTCCATTACCATCCTAATCTAAACAGGAAAAAAAAAAAAAGAAATATTTACAGTGTTTCTAACAATAAAAGAAAACAAAGACAAAACCCAGGATAGGTAAACCAGCACTGAACTGAACCCTGGTTTATAAAGATAGCATTTTGAATTGTCTCTAGTGGATTCTTATGTGATTTTGCATTGCTTGTTTTGAAACCCAATGGGGTAGCAAAGAAAATATTTTTTTTGGCTGAACTGCCCAACCCTGTAACCTTTTAACTCAGAAAGATTTTGCTAGCAAGGGGGCTACAGGGATGGCTTCTGTCAGAAGGTGCTAAACTGTCCCCAGAACCAACTGACTCCAAGTTAGACCCATGGCTGGAAAGTGTTGTAAGGCACTCTTAAAGGCCATCTTGTCCATCCACCCCTTGCAGTAAGCAGAGACATGTGCAACTAGTTCAGATTGCTCAGAACTCCAACCAGCCTGGTCTTAAATGTTTCCANGTTTCACAGTGTATTATATGTTCATCTTTAAAAATAAATGTCTTTTTGACAAGTCTGACCTTAAATGTTTCCAGGGATAGGGAATCTATCATAGAATCACCAGGTTGGAAGAGACCCACTGGATGAGTCCAACCGTTCCCACCAATCTCTAAACCATGCCCCTCAGTACCTCATCCACCCCCACCTTAAACATCTCCAGGGAAGGTGAGTCAACTGCCTCCCTGGGCAGACCGTTCCATTGTCAGACAACCTGTTTCATGCTCAGTGTAAATAATGTCTACCCTATATCTAGTCTGAATCTACCNTAAACATCTCCAGGGAAAGTGAGTCAACTACCTCCCTGGGCAGACCGTTCCATTGTCAGGAAACCTGTTTCATCCTCAGTGTAAAAAATGTCTTCCCTATTTCTAGTATGAATCTACCCTCTTTTAGTCTGAAATCATTACTCCTTGTCCTTTTTTTACAAACCATACTAAAAAATCCCACATCTTTCTTATAAGCCTCCTTTATGTACTTGAAGGCCACAATCAGGTTTCCTCGGAGCCTTATCCAGGCTGATCAGCCCTAACTGTCTCAGCCTTTCTGTATGGAGAGGTGTTCCATCCCTTTGATTGTTTTTGTGTTCCTTTGGTGGACCTGCTCCAGGAGTCCCTTGTCTTTCCTGTGCTTTCCTTTTGTCTTAAAGGTAGTTCTAGAAAAATAACATCACTTTGTAATTAGTAGAATAAATTACAAGCCTTTGGATTTGAAACTGAAGAGGACAGATATGCTTGATTGATTTTTAAGAAAATATTTGCAATAATGGAGGAGGGAAGTATAATGATTAGAAAGGTGGAGAACATATGTTGGAACATATGACTAATAAGAAATGCATTATATATTTTGTAAAATTCTCAAATGAGTGTTGTACGCATGAACATATTAATGCAGAAACTCTCATAACATTTGGTTTGCAGAACCTAGTTACATAAAATGAGCATAGATGTTTACTGAAACTAGAGGAATTCATTCGTGTATTAGAAAAAAAAAAAGCCCTTTATATGTTTGTTCCAAGTAGTACTCTGAAGACTGCTTCTGACTTACAGCTGCTACATTCCACTCTTCTCAAACTAGATATTTACTAACTGAACAAAGTAGCTCTCATGCTAGCTTTAAGACATTGTTAGTGGCAATTAATTTAAAGTTGCTCCAGTACTGAAGGCATTTAAAATACTCGTACAATTTTTTTGAGGTTTTTTCTGTTTTGTGGAACAATGACATATATTTATTTCAAATTTTTGAGGTTTATTTTTGGAAAATCTCTTAAGTTGTTAATATCTTGCAATATATACTGGTATAATTTAAGATCTGCTGTAATATAAAATCATAGTTAAATTAACCAAATACTTTAGTATGTTTCATCACTTTCATTATTTTGCATTCCTAAAAAAAAAAACCTATTAGAAATAAGATTGAAACTTGATGTTATTTTTTTCTCTCATAGGATGAATCATTCCAGTCTAAGACAAGTATTTATATACCCAGACTGAATTGCACTCTGAAGGTGCTCTGCTTCTGTCTGTTGATCATAAAGGAAATTTCACTTCCTTTGACCAGACAAGGACGTTTTATAAATGAAGTTTGCTCAAAAAACTTTTACAATGCTAAATAAACTGGACTTCAGCAAGTTTCATAAAGTAATGTGTGTTTTCATTCCACCTTGATAACCTTCTTTAATAATACAGGTAGAAGATATGAGAGAGTAGCTGATATATTTCAGCTTTACACTGTGAGAAGATGTAGATCTGGAAGATTAATCCAGTTGATTAATCTTTTGTCTCTGACCTAAATAAGAAAACAGATCAGGATAAGTACAAAACTTTGGAGGCAGTAGTCATTTATCTACGCTATGAACGTCATCTGCAATTGTTGTCACTGGAATAGTTACTTTCCCTGGAGATTTTTTCTTAGGCATACAAGAGTTAAATTGTCTTAAAAGTTGTGGCCATTTACCTCTAGCCTGTCCTTGGCTTGAGACATCTAAGCTCAGTATGCTTTGACCTTTCATGACTAGGCATCAACAAGATTAATTTCTTTAGTGTTATTTTAAGCTTTTCATCATAGAACCAGGAATTTAAAAACAAATTACAACTACACAGAATCAATTGCATTTGTAATTGGAGACATTTGAATATTATCTTTAAAAAGTCATTAGAAAAGTGTGTAAAAACAACTTTAATTGGAATATTTCTGAGGTATTCTGGACCTAATCATGCTACCATTGAAGCAAAAGCTAAAACTCCCACTGACTTCAATGGGATCAGGATTACATACACAGCAGGGGACAAGACTCCATAACCCATAAGGTCCTTTTCATCTCTGTGTTACTACAATAGGAGCTGAAATCTGCAGGAAGCATGATAATGTCAGGGTGGTAAGCTTTGAGAAGTTTAAAAGCAAGCACTACCATATGAAATATATTTTTTGAGAAGTGTGACTGATATAAAAGATTTTGAAATTTAGTTTCTATTTTCTGTAAACTTTATTGACTACAAGGTATAAATGTATCTGATACAGATTTGTGTTTTATAATAATCTTGGTTTAAGATTATGATGGCTGTTTGAAACCTTTTCTTACTGCGGAAAAAAAGGAAGGATTTTAATTAGTTTTATTTCTAGTTTTGATGTGTATGGGTGACAAAGCTAAGTGCGAGACATGGAAATTATTGTAAAGTCTTTAGTGGAGGATGAGGACATTTATTCAGTGCAGAACAACTGAAAATCAGTTTGAATGCCCTGTCAGTGTAATTGACTAAGTCAACCTCCTCTTTTTCATTTCATATTCTTTTCTCACTAACA
Source organism: Piaya cayana (assembly GCA_013389865.1). Taxonomy (NCBI): domain Eukaryota; kingdom Metazoa; phylum Chordata; class Aves; order Cuculiformes; family Coccyzidae; genus Piaya; species Piaya cayana. Next base: position 44,253 of record WAAB01011233.1, read on the forward strand.
ACAACAGCACTAGTCTAAATTCCCAGGATTATTATTACGATTTAAAAAAAAACCACACCAAAACATTTTCTTTAACATTCAAAGACTCTAAGAAGCAACTACACCATTTTTTCACATTTGGTATCTTCAGAAGTTACATAGCTTTGTGATTGCCTATGTGCCACCAGAGTGAGAGCAAAAGATTAGTGATTATAGAGGCCAGGTTCAGTTCTTAGAGCTGAATTTTAATATTGTGATTACTCAGTGATTCAGAACAATGAAAATAGGCATTTAGGTATTCTACATCATTTAAAGAGTGATTCAATGCCCTTTTCCCACTTTATAGGAAGCGAATGTCATCACACAGCCATTCAGCTTTTTGTATCCAAACAAATGAATGATTATAGCTAGTAAGTAAAAAAAAACCAAACAGGTAACAGGAATTGAATTGAATTTCCTCAGTTACCTCAGGTAGTAAGCATCTGGCTTAATTCTCTGCACTCCCACTCGACCCCCATGTTAGCCATCTACATCCACCTGAGATTCAGAAGACATCATCTTTGTTGTAGAACAGATGCTGAACAGAAACAAAACTTCTATACAACAACCACTTTATTAGATTATTTACCAATAATATGGAAGACTTTGGTTCTTAACTAAGCATAACTGGAGAGAAGACTCAGTTATTATCTCCTCCAAAAGTGGAGTCCAATTATCTCATTCTCCTTTTTCTACTACCGTCTTGAAAAGCTTCCTGTGTGCTGAAAAAGTGAAAAAAAAAATCTGGATATATTAATTTTGTTACACAAGATGGCCACACATTTCATTACAGTCATTGATGTTCAGTTTTCATCTGGCTCAATTCTTAATTGCTTCCATTAGATCTCCAGAGACCCAGTCCATAGCACACCTTAGCAGTACCGATGCAAGCAAGAGACTACTGTACACTACAGTGTTCAAATTCAGCACAGAAGCACAGTTTGTGCACTGAATATCCTGTTTCACCACACCTAGATATATCACATCTGTCAGTTTGCCCACGTCCATTGCTGCAGTTACCTCAACATAGAAAGCCACAAAGTAGGTCGTACAGGATTTGCGCCTGGAGAATGGTGAAGGAGATGATTAATGGCTGGCAGTCATTAATCACCTCCATGTCTCCCATGTACTCTACCATAGTTTCTAAGAGGATCTGTTCCATGATCTTCCCAGGCACAGAGGTGAGGCTGACAGGTTGGTAGCTCTCAGGATCATCTTTTCAACCCTTTCTAAAAACGGTCACAATGTTACCCTTCTTCCAGTCACTAGGGACTTCTCCTGACTGCCATTACTTTTCAAATATAATGGAGAGTGGCTTGGCAACCACATCTGCCAATTCCCTCAGGACTCTTGGAATGTATCATAATCCATGATATTGGCTTCTGTGATCATTTCAGTAAGGGTTATTTTCAACAATTAGTGTATGGGATTGGAACGATCTGAAAGTTGCAAAATGACAATAGATTTCAACAGAGTTAGAGACTTCCATTGCACACTTTTGAGGCATGATGAATCTTACATAAATCATAGAATCATAGAATAGCTTGGGATGAAAGGGACCTTTAAAGGTCTTCTAATCCCCCCAGTCCCTGCAATAAGCAGGCTCATCTTCAACTAGATACATATCTCTGATCCCCGTCCCACCAGCTCTTGAATGTTTCCAGGAATGGGGCAATCGTTACTTCTCTGGGCAACCTGGTCCAGTGTTACATCACCCTAATTAAAAAAGAATACTTCTTTATATCTAATTTAAAGCTACCCTCTTTTAGTTTCAAATCATTACCCTTTGCTCTGTTGTAATGGGCCACACTAAAAATTTTGTCCCTATCTTTCTTTTAAACTCCCTTAAATTACTGAATGACTGCAGGAAGTTTTCCCTGGAGCATTGTCTTCTCCAACTCCTACAAATTTTCATTGTCAGATGAAAGGATATTTAGTCTTAGGATATTTAGGCATATTTAGTCTTAGGATCAAAGACAATATCCATTGTATTCAGATATCTTTGAAACTGAGTGTCAAATGGGAATGCATATTTTATATTGCACTTGGAGAACAGATAATCAAGTTCTGGTTAAGTGCCAGTACAGGTGTTCTTAATTTTTTTCCCAATATTAGAATAAACTGGTAGACTGTGATCAAGTCCCTTTATTGAAGGGAGACTTAGATCCTGGAGTTAATTTTCTTGACATTTTTTTTCTATGTATAGCATTCGTAAATTAAAATTAGTACTGGGGGTCAGTTTTAGGTTTTCAAAATCAGCTCTGTTTTCACAAATGCATTACATTGTATTGTCTCATAATTTCAAACAACTTTATTTATCACTATACATTTTTTTNCAGGCTCATCTTCAACTAGATACGTATCTCTGATCCCTGTCTAACCAGCTCTTGAATGTTTCCAGGAATGGGGCAATGATTACTTCTCTGGGCAACCTGGTCCAGTGTTACATCACCCTAATTAAAAAAGAATACTTCTTTATATCTAATTTAAAGCTACCCTCTTTTAGTTTCAAATCATTACCCTTTGCTCTGTTGTAATGGGCCACACTAAAAATTTTGTCCCTATCTTTCTTTTAAACTCCCTTAAATTACTGAATGACTGCAGGAAGTTTTCCCTGGAGCATTGTCTTCTCCAACTCCTACAAATTTTCATTGTCAGATGAAAGGATATTTAGTCTTAGGATATTTAGGCATATTTAGTCTTAGGATCAAAGACAATATCCATTGTATTCAGATATCTTTGAAACTGAGTGTCAAATGGGAATGCATATTTTATATTGCACTTGGAGAACAGATAATCAAGTTCTGGTTAAGTGCCAGTACAGGTGCTCTTAATTTTTTTCCCAATATTAGAATAAACTTGTATACTGTGATCAAGTCCCTTTATTGAAGGGAGACTTAGATCCTGGAGTTAATTTTCTTGACATTTTTTTTCTGTATATAGCATTCATAAATTAAAATTAGTACTGGGGGTCAGTTTTAGGTTTTCAAAATCAGCTCTGTTTTCACAAATGCATTACATTGTATTGTCTCATAATTTCAAACAACTTTATTTATCACTATACATTTTTTTGAGAGAGGGTTTTTATACTCAGAACACAGAAACAATCTCACTCATAGGAAGTCTGGTATAATTTTTTTTGGTATATACTGAGCTCAGAATTAATCTATATGAAGAATAATTACTTTAACAAAACACAGCAGCACTATCTATCATAAAATTAGTGCTACAAAGCTTTTGAGACACAGCTTTTCAAGGCTGACTAGAAACTAAATCTCATTTAGATTTATCAGTGTGGTCTGGCTAAATTCTGCCTTTTAACACTCAGCACAAATGCTTTAATTATCTTTTTGGGAAAATAAAACAATCTATCTTTTGTCTGTAAATTTTTTGCAAGCATTAAGAAAAAAAGTCATAACATGCCTACTATTTTCTAACTTTGGTAAGAAAAATTATTCATTCCTACAGAATTCTCTGCATCCACTTCTGTTTGTGCTTTTTTTAATGCTGCAAACTAAACTAATACCTTTTAACAGAAATGCCATTACTGACATAGATGGACTTCATCCTTAACGTCCCTTTAATATGCAATAATTATTAAAAACAAATGAAGTATTTTTTTCTGGTCTTTTCCTTTGCATTTAAGATAGAAGTTACCTCAAAAATATCAGGCATCCATATTTGATTCTTCACAATTACATCTGACCTAGCTTGGTTTCATGCTGTTGGAGGGAAATACACACTTTTAGACACTCCAGGTCTGCCTTTTTTTTGGAAGCATAATGGATTTACCTAAACAAAGTTCATGAGAGACATCTAGGACTCCCTAGGCTTGAGATACCCACATGGGTCCTGCAACAGTGAGAGAGGATTTGAGCAAACAGTGCTCTTGTGAATAAGCAATTGAATGCAAAATAAGTACCTTAATAAATTCCAATGGCTGTAGATAAATGAGTTGTGCTTTAAATGTATTATTAGCAGTAGATTAGTCATGGACTTGAAGAGATCGTTTTCTTTAAATGGCTTAAAAAATGACTAGGTTTGGTCTTCCTTTGAGTATTAAGGCGTAAATAGTGCTATATGCAATGTGGTTGTCTCAACAGGAGGTATGTGTTTGAACTCTCATAATAGTTGAAATCTAGTTAACCATAGTTAATGTGGCCTAGAAAGTTTCTCGGTTTATTAGTTTAACTATGTTAGTATGAAGCTGAATCACCTCTTTAACGCTTGTTTCACACACAAAAAAAGAGCAGTATATAAAGTAATATATATAGATGGAACTGGGATAAAGTTGCACAGATTTAGGCATTTTATACAATTTGCAATGATATGCAGAGTACCACTTCTGTCTCTCAGCTCTTGTTCCAGGTGTTTAAAATCATGCCTAGAGTTTTTTGGGATTTTTTTTCTTAGATATACCAGTCTCCAGTGTTATCTTAAATACCAGCAGGCAAGTCTTCTATGATGAGTAATTTAGTCATTCCCTGAATGTCTATTAAAATCATCCATCAAAAGTGTTGTATATTAGACAGTAAATTCCATCATGAGATTAAGCCTTTTTGCTGAAAATGTATATTTACATTGTGCCAACATTGTAATACTAACCACTACCTAAAGACTTGCTTGCTGCCAGCAATTATCTGCAAACATGTTTTAAATCTATTACTAGGTTTAAATAATTGATTGTCAAGTTGCTTCCTAATTAAGAATTTTTTCAACTTACTACTGAATTTCTATTTTATAAAATTAGGTTAATTTTTCAATTTCTGTAGAAATTAGTGATATGCAATCTTCTGTGAGAGAGTTCAGTAAGTCTATGAAGTGTTTATGTATTCTATCTTACATAATTAATATATTTTTATACCAAGATTTGAAAGTAAATTAAAAGATAATTTACAGCTACTCTGTGGAAGATGGAGAATGTGAGAAAATAAAATTAGAAAGGAAAATAAGACTAAAAAATGAGAAAAAGTCTAAACTAGCAAATATTCCCATGCAGAATAGCCTGATCTAAAAACTCGATTCATAAATTTTTCCTTCAGTAGAGAAGTAGACTTCTAACAGCTACAGTTTTAGTTACTGATAAAAACAAGGCTGGATACAGCAATGAGTTCTATAATTATATATAAAATAAAGCAGAAACTATGCATTGAATTAAAATAATTTGTCAATCCCCCTAGAAAGAATCTGAATAATTGACTTCTATTTGAGACAAAGTATAGTATATATTAGCATGAAATTTTTTGGCAGCAATAGATATTACTGAAGTTCTAAGTTCTGTGCAAGTACAACACTGTTTCCTTAATAAAATATTTTTAAAAGGTATAAAATTTCTCCAAATGAATTTAATTACTAAAGTTCTTCAGCTACACTATCTGTCTTATTCCATTACAGTGTTAATACATCGAAATACCCTCCCACCAGAGTCAAAATTTAACTACTATTTTTATTTTCAATACTTAATACCTTTTTTAAATCATGCAGAAATCATTTGCCTTCTTCTATTTTTGTTGCCCAGTCTGTCCTGACTTTTCATACTGTTATGTCATCTGTCTTATATATTATTTTGTTTCCTATGTAGAAAGGATGAAAAATTTTAGGAAGAAAAGACAAAATATTTCTTAACCAACTAGTATATCTGAAGCAATATATCTATTGCCATCAACACACACTTCTTTCTGACAGAAAAAAAAAGAAAGATGTTATTAATTTATTTAGCTAAAAGTAAATGAATTTGTGGGTTTGGTTTCTTCTGCAGCATTCCAAATGAGAATATTCATACACGACATATTCATAAATATACCTATTGTTACTAATTCTAATAATGAAGTTTTACTAATCTTACTTTAATATTGTAAAAGAAATAAAAATCTACTGAGCAGTATTTTAAAATTCGCTGTGTGCTGTCAGCTAACAAATGAGAAAAATACAACCTCTGGGATCTGCTATCTGCAGATATATTATCTGAAGAGCATATTCTGATATACATACCACAAAACTTTAAATATTGAGATTCACAAATACATGCCTGATGTTGCCTAATCTTTCTGATCAACCAAGGCGAAATTGAGAAGAGAAACAGTTAAGCAACTTAAAATATGAAGAAGCTCAGAATCAAATTAACAGAAAAAAACTTCCCTTGACAATGACTGTTCTGTTCTCAAATTATGGTTTCAAGCTGATGATCTGAAACAATCGTACATAATCAGTGTCCTAAAACATCAATGGAAAACACAACACACACAGTACATTAACTTCCAATTTTAAAATTTAATTGGTATTTTTAATTATGTAGATAACTTGTCTAGTCTAAAATTATCACACACAGGAAACCACTATGCTTATGCTGAGACCCTGATACAAATTAATCTGCTAAATAATGAAGCTTTCATGCCCAGACAACACAAAGTGTTTATGTGAGATACTAGAAACCAGTTTCTAAACCAGTTTCTGCAAGTTTTTGTGGTTTGGTTAGAGTTTTGTTTCAGTAAGTTTATTCCAAAATACAAGAAGCTGCAGCATAACTTTCAAAATAACAATTCTATACATTTTTGGTTAACAATAATCAATACGTCTTATAGATAAGGGATATATATTCCAAAATCCTCAGCTGATTCTGCAGAGCAGTGTTAGATGCACTGATGGGCAGAGAGGTAGCTATTCAGATGATTTGGATTCCTGTGTAAAATTAGAGGTTTGTTCACATTGATGTGTGCTACTTCTTGGCTTGAGATATTAGCATGGTCAAAATGCTCCGTCAATCTGTTAACTTGAATTCTGCAATAGTAGTTGCCATCAGGAAAGGTCGAACACCATTCCACCACTTGAACAAATAACATTATTATTCCTTGCATGAATTATTGCCTTAATTTTGCATCTTCATTAACTAGCTTCTTCTCTAATTCTTCCACAAACACACTGAAAGACACAGGCCATTAACAGTCATAAAAGCCTATTATTCAAATCTTTAAATTCCTACCTTTTATTCAGCTTTTAGTCCACAAACTGTGTCCCTTATTGTTACATACTGGATTAAATTCTCACAGGACCTTTACTTAGGCACCATGTCAATACTTTTTTAAAATGCCACTATGCTTTATTGACTAGATCAGCTATTAGCACACTCAGAGAGCTGTAATGGATCTGTGAGGCGATGTTTTCAGGTAGGATAGTGGTGTCAGGTCTTGCATTCTGTCATATCTCAAGATACATAAATAATGATTTTTAACCAGCTTTCACAACTGTATTTATTGCAAATTTTGGAAATCATCTTAACATTTTTCTCTTATTTTTAGAATGGATAGAGACTAACTTTGGGAGATATTAATTTTGGACAATGTAATGATCTAATGGTTCATGTTGGGTATAATACATGAAGTAATAATGGCCTAGTAATTTACCGTTCCCTTAAATACCCACATCATCAGGAGACATATCTGTTGAATAGTTTTAATACTGAACCCACAATTTTCACAGAGAAATATGGTACAATATTTGACTCTAAAAATACAATGCAAAAACGCAGGTGAAGCTGAAAAGATAAAATGCTCTTTTAAGAGGAATTAGCCAAGAAAGATAAATGGACAGAGTTGAGTGAAAAAAATCTATCAAGTTCTACTAAAGACAATTACCATAAAATTTATTGTTCAGTTGTAGATTTGAAGATCAAAAATGTATCTTTTGAAGGAAATCCTGGGTTATCTTGTAAATATAGCTTTAAAAAAAAATTAAAAGGTAATTTTCACAACAGAATAAAAATTTCTACTAGAACTCAGTAGGGCTCTGTGCTTATACAGCTAGAAGACTTGCGCTTTTTAGGGTGAAATGTACTCCATGCATAGTTATAAAAGTAGTGATGTGAATCAGGAAAATGCCTGAACCATAAACATCACAATTTTCCACAATAAAATACAACTTAATAAACGTTTAAGGTAAGAAATACATAGCAACAACAACATACTTGATTGCTTTTCCTAGACCCTCAGTGAAGTTTAGAAATGTTTTTTAAACAAAGTGTTTACACGTTCTTGAAGAAATATGTCACATTTTTAGAAGAAGGCTTTGATCAAAAATCATCAGTCTGAGAAAATAAACTAATTAAAAGACCAGGATTCAACAGATTGCTCATAGTTATTTATCTCCACTGAAGTTCTAGTTCAAGGTTTCTTTTTGAAACCACTCAGAAAAAGACTTAGCATCTCATATGATCTTGCTCTTCATGAAATAAAACAAATTGGCTTTAAACTAGAATGCAGTGACCACTTTCTTTGACATTAGATACGTTTCTTTTTTTTTTTTTTCCGTTTTCTTTCTCCATTTTTTTAAAGATCTTCTCTTTTAAAGATCCTGTATCAAGATCCTCAGGAACTAAATTTCTTTTTATATTGACAGAGCAAATAACACAAATTGTTCAGACAGCATTGATGATCCTGTGCTATGCTGATAGCATATCTTGTCTTTAATACATTAAAGCATTCTGAAACTGAAATGATACATAAAATTTACAGTCCCTGACAATGCTTAGTAGAAACATCAAGGGCTACAGTCTTAAAGTTTTAAATATATGTTTGTTTTGATGCTTTGCTTGTTAAAACCAGGTAGCTTATTTTCAAAATAAATTTTAGACAAATAGTTCCTGATCTGCCATCAACAGCTATGAGTAATATAAAACCAAGGAAAATATAGCCATAGAATTATAACAGAAGATTGTTTGAAAGAGATTTCTGAAGGCCATTTTGTTAACTTTTCACTCATATTAGACCTGCTGCCAAGATGACATCGGATGGCTGTGCTTTTGTCTGGCTGACTTTCATAGATCTCCACAGATGCAGCGCCCAGGACTGTTCAAGGCAACCCACTCTGGTGTTGCACTACCCTGTTAGTTACATGCCTAGCATGAGCCTCTCAAGCTACAGTTTGCGGCCACTGAGTTTATCAACAGCTCTTTTCTAGAGGGAGATTCATGTCAAGTGGTGTCCCTCAAGGGTCCATACTGGGACCAATGCTGTTCAGTATTTTCATTGATGACATGGACAGTCAAAGTGCACCCTCAACATGTTTGCAGATGACAACAAGCCAAGTGGTGTAGCTGTCACACCAGAAGAATGGGACATCTTCCAGACAGATGTGGATAAGCTGGAGAAGTGGGTCTGTGAGAACCTTGTGTGGTTCAACAAGGTCAAATGTGAGGTCCTACAGGGGCAATGCGTGGTTTCAGTACAGGATGGGGATGATGTGATTGAGATCAACCCTGCAGAGAAGGACTTAGGGGTGCCGATTGATGAAAAACTAGACATAAGCCAGCAATGGGTACTCACAGCCCAGATGGCTGACCATATCCTGGACTGCACAAAAAGAAGCATGACCAGCAGGTCAAGAGAGGTGATTTTCCCCCTCTGTTCCACTTGTGAGACCCCACTTGGAGTACTGTGTCCAGTTATGGAACCCCCAGTATAAGAAGGATATGGAACTGTTGGAATGAATCTAGAGGGCCATGAATACAATCAGAGGGCTGGAGCACCTTTGCTATGAGCACAGGCTGAGAGAGTTGGGGTTGTTCAGCCTAGAGAAAAGAAGGCTCCAGTATCTGAAAGGGGCCTACAAGAAAGCTGAGAAGGGACTTCTTACAAGGGCATGTAATGACAGGGTGAGGGGGAAGAGCTTTAAATTGGAAGGGGAAAGATTTAGATTATATATTAGGAAGAAATTCTTCACAATGAGGGTGGTGAGACACTGCAAGAAGTTGCCTAGGGAAGCTGAGGATGCTCCCTCCCTGGAGTGTTCAAGGCCAGGTTGGATGGGGCCTTGAGCAGCCTCGTCTAGTGGGAGCTGTCCTTGTTCATGGCAGGGTTGTTAGAACTAGATGATCTTTGAAGTCCTTTCCAATCCAAACTATTTTATGTCTCTATGATTTTTTTGTCTAAATGAAATTGTATTTTTTTTCCTAAATTAAAGAAATACAAAGAAATCTAATCTTTTATGGTTTCCAAACAAAACTTAAATATTTAAATAGGTAGATGAAAGGAGAACACTCCAAATCAACGTGACATATATAATTGTAATTTTAATGCTTTGATAACTTTTAAAACTTGTATCAAGTTTTACTAACTCAGTGCTATTATTTCATTTTTACATTGAGACAAGTGAAATCAGAATCTAGTTTTATTGCCTCTGGATCAAAATAATCCATTACAAAGGGCTTCAACCTTGTTATATGAAGAAAGTCAATAAAGAAAACATTTTCTTAATCTATGTACGGTATGAAATGAAATAAACATAATGCTGACTTCTTGATAAAATATATCAGGATTTTGCAAGTTCTAGTTTGGTTCAATAGCTCTGTATTTGATATGTATCTTAAGGATGCTCTTTTTTTCACAATATCTTTCATTTGCTGTATTGAATCTTAGGAAATGGTGACTCGCAGGTTTCTTCTGTGTCACCAAGCCTAATATCCAGCTGGGAAGTGGATTGTATCTTTTGCTGAAAGATCAAAAACTATTAAAGCATCATTGAACATTTTGGGTTTGGGGTTTTTTTGTTTTGTTTTGTTTTTTCTTTTTGTTGATTCGCTTATTCTTTAAGATGAATGCAGTACATGAAACCATTTCTTTACACAAGTTATTATATTTTTACTTAACTAGCACATCACAGTGAAACAGTCATTTTGGTGATATGAAGACAAAGCATGCCTTTGGTGGAAAGTTTTATTGGATTAAAGGAAATCTTAGATGATATAAAGCAAGGACTATATCTTTTGGTTGGACTCAGTGATCCAGTGGGTCTCTTCCAACCTGGTTGTTCTATGATTCTATGATTTCTAACTAACACCATCCCCAGCCCTAATATAATGTCTATGATAAGTTTCTGGAATGAGTGAACTGTAGATTCAACTAGATCTTGGGGATTTGGTAAACACATAGTTGTATTGAAATTTTCTTCTTTTAATGAATGCTTTTCCTTCCTTCTCTTTTACTCCTTATTTTTGGGAAGGCTGGTCAGCTACAGTTAAAGATCAAACAAGTGGACTAATGAGATCTCAACGGAGTGATCAAAAGAGGCAGGTAGGACAAAAATATCATAGTACCTTTATTTTACACATGGATTTTGGTGAGGTCCTTTTTGGTGCACTGGATAGATATCAACAAGTAATGTAAATTCCCTTTAATCTGCAGTATTCTGAAGCTATTCATTACTACTGATGTTTCAAATTTCTTTAGATTTCTTCTTCAGCATTTCTTTTGCATTTTTTTCCTCAAAAATACCAGAAAAACAGTTTTTAAAAACCTCATATTTGCCAAGAATTATAGCATGATGCAATTTTCCCAGTATCTGCAGCAGAACGACATTCTAAGATATGTGATAGAAAAGATACAAGCAATGACTAATGACAATGGCCTTCTTATGCAGTTAAATTTTGCAAGACCATTGACAAACTCAACCTAAGTGATTTTTTTAAAAAATTGAAATGTTATTAAATCAATAAATAAATAAATATCTTTTTTGTTTGTTTTGTTGGACTGCAAATACCACTCTTCTCACATGACAGATCTTTATGCTCATTTTAGAAAAGTTTCATTTCCTGTTTACATTATTATTCATTGGGTTTTTTTCTTATGCTGAAATATAATAGTGGTACTAAAATTTAAGGGTTCTGTAGGTGATAAAAAAATAACCTTGCATAGACAAGCATATCTTTGCACAAATTGCTGTGAATTTCCACTCTGAGTTCCTGATTTTTACTTTATCAATGTTGTTAATCACTCCAGGGAGATGAGTAGAATTATAATGTTTTAAATATGCTTCACATTCATCTGTATATTTTAGTTTATTAAAAAAATTAAGTGTGAAAATTAAGAAGCTGTATAGTTGTTTAGAAAATACATTTTTCTTTACCAAGTCCTCTACTAGTGACTGAGACCTCTTATGAGGAGCAACTGAGAGAGCTGGGGTTGTTTAGCCTGGAGAAAAGGAGGCTGAGGGGAGACCTCATTGCTCTCTACAACTACCCAAAAAGAGGTTGAGGAGAGGAGGGAACTGGCCTCTTCTCCCAAGTGACTGGTGATAGGACAAGGGGGAATGGCTTCAAGATCTGCCAAGGGAGGTTCAGACTGGATATCAGAAAGAAATTTTTCACAGAAAGGGTCATTGGGCATTGGAATGGGCTGCCAGGGGAGGTGGTTGATTCACCTTCCCTGGAGGTGTTTAAGGTGAGGGTGGATGAAATATTGAGGGGTATGATTTAGAGACTGGTGGGAATGGTTGGACTCGATCCAGTGTGTCTCTTCCAACCTGGCGATTCTATGATTCTCTGATTCTTAGAAATTTGGTGAGTTTTGCTTATGTTATAAACTGTGAGCCAAACTCCATCTTAGGTAATATATATCAATGCTCTTCCAACATCTATCAGCAACTTCTCATACATTGGTAGGAAATTTATTATTCAATTTTACTGTGCATGTCTATATATGAATCATCAAATTCAATGTTCTACATTTGGCTCTGGTACCTTTCATTCAGTCTTAATAAAATCAAAAGGATCACTTCAAATGAATGACTCCATAATTTTGCCAAAGAATTTTTTTATTACAGTGGGCAAGGAATTGCAGAGTGTAAGGAAGTGATTGATGAGACTTGTTCTGATATTGCAGTAATGAAGCTCCTATTATTTGCACAGATAAACATGACCCACTACTTTACCACAGGAAAAAAAAAAGAAAAAAA
>WAAB01011233.1:57445-72318 GCA_013389865.1 Piaya cayana
AATTGAGATACCAGTGCAAGTAACATCTTCCTCAACAAGGTGTGGATGACTTGACTTACCTGCCAAAGTCAGTCCACATACATGGAATACAGATAGCTCTACCTGATTGTTTCATGTCAAACAATTTACAGAGTTCATTTTGTAAGACTGACCCATCTACAGATCAAATCTAGTAAGATTTTTTTTACCTTAGGACAGGATAAAAGGAAATGATAAACTTTCTAAGATTCATATCACTTAAAAATGAAAATTGTCTGATGTTGGTATAGAACTATAATACAGTTTGTATGGACTTGAAGATTTAGTCTTGAATTTCCTACTTGGAGATCAGAGCTCTGGTTTTACCAATTTTTTTTTCCTATTGTCATGGTTTAGCCCCAGACCAGATTTCCCCAGGGAAAGGGGAAGGTAAATGATAAAAAAAGACTTAAAGGCTAGTGGGTTGGAAACTAAAACTAAAAGAACTTTAGTGAAACAACAAGAACAACAACAATAATAATAATGAAAATATTGCCTTTCTACATACCAACGTCCATGTGTTATCACTTCTACAGAGAAAAATTTTCTGAAAAAAATGCAGTTACCTTTCAGCAAATTACAGTTGAGAGCAGCTGAGTTAAAAATAGATGATGCTATCCTTATTTCCCAATCTGAGTATGACATAAAACCAGTGGATTATCTGTCAGTTCCCAGACCATTTGACAGTCTCAGATAATGTTTGGAAAAAAAACCTAAAAGTGTGAGGATTAGAACCTGCTTGACAAAATCCATTCTATGCAGAAATTCCTTGTAAAGGAAACTGCAATGCTCATGTCTTAGAGTGCCATAAATAAAATATTATACTGTTTAGAGAGTTCTGCTAGCAATTGATTTTTACTTACTGGTTTTGCATAATATTTTTAACAACAGGCTTGACTAGAATAGTTATTTCTATCTAATGGAACAGTGCTCTATTTAGTCATTTTATTGCAGTAGAAATTTTGTCAGGTATAGGAAGCATACAGTTGATTTCTTTTCATATTATCCATGAATATTTTAGAAACACTACCAAAAGTTCTCTGAGCAAGGATGCTAGCTGCTAGTTTTCTTCTCATGGCTTTTACTTAGTGCTTCTATTTTTATAATTCTCTCTCTAAGCTTGATGAGTCATACCTTATATCACCTCACACTTAGTTTATCCATGAACATCACATAAATGATGCAATGAAAAGTAACATGACACAAAGTTCTACCATGAACTATTGTAAAATTGCAAGACATAAATCATTTAAGTAGTGACTGTTCTAAACTATATACAAGAAAGCTCAAAGGCATGAGAATTGAGATACCAGTGCAAGTAACATCTTCCTCAACAAGGTGTGGATGACTTGACTTACCTGCCAAAGTCAGTCCACATACATGGAATATAGATAGCTCTACCTGATTGTTTCATGTCAAACAATTTACAGAGCTCATTTTCTAAGACTGACCCATCTACAGATCAAATCTAGTAAGATTTTTTTTACCTTAGGACAGGATAAAAGGAAATGATAAACTTTCTAAGATTCATATCACTTAAAAATGAAAATTGTCTGATGTTGGTATAGAACTATAATACAGTTTGTATGGACTTGAAGATTTAGTCTTGAATTTCCTACTTGGAGATCAGAGCTCTGGTTTTACCAGTTTTTTTTTTTCCTATTGTCATGGTTTAGCCCCAGACCAGATTTCCCCAGGGAAAGGGGAAGGTAAATGATAAAAAAAGACTTAAAGGCTAGTGGGTTGGAAACTAAAACTAAAAGAACTTTAGTGAAACAACAAGAACAACAACAATAATAATAATGAAAATATTGCCTTTCTACATACCAACGTCCATGTGTTATCACTTCTACAGAGAAAAATTTTCTGAAAAAAATGCAGTTACCTTTCAGAAATTGAAGTTACTTAGACAAGAATTAGTTGAAGTTAGAAAACTGATTCAACTTAACACAAACCAGAACAGGCATGGAAGATAAAAATATGAAAACTTTTATTTATATGTGGTTTTGTACAGCTGAATATGTATTGTGGAACTGCAAGATGATGACAATCTGTTCCAGAGTTTGACCATCCTTATGATNTAGAATTTTATCATCCTTATTATTTAAAAAAAAAAAAAAGAAATAAATTTGCTTATATTTTCTTTATATATCCGACTGGAATTTCTCACTTTCCACCACATGTTTTTTAACTATTGGCCTATCGCTGTGCAACACTGAGGAGATCCATATACCTATATGGAAGTCCTGTTTCGTGGGAAGTGGCCAGATATTGCAGATGGGAAGTAGTGAATAAACCTCTTGGTTTCTTTTACTTCCACACAGACCCCCTGCTTTTACTCTATGATACTTACTTTATCTCAGTTCAGAGGGTTTTTTTCCATCTTGTTTTCCATCCTGTCCTGTCCTCCTGAGAAGGGCAGTGATAGACCAGGTTAGTGTACACCAGACATCTAACCAGGACCAGCTCACAGTGTACTGAAGAAAGTATTGTGATCCTGGTCCCACTGATGACACTCTCACTAGTGCAGCCCAGGACGTATTTGCATTACTGCTGCAAGGAGTCATTGCTGACTGACTTCATAGTCAGCTTGTTGTGCACAAGGGCATATGAGTTGGAAACTCACTAAACTGGAAAATACAGATTCACAGTCCATGGGTTTTCTCTAAGTTAATAAAAATGTGGAGTCAGGTACAGATATACGTACAAAATATCTGTGGAAGACACCTGTTCCATTGTGTAGGCAGTTTTTTGATTCAAATGTTAAAAGTTAAAATTTATAGCATCCAACCAAGTTGTTAATTAATGAGTAGATTATATTGCAATGCTCACTCTTAGTGCGATAGAAATAAGTCATTGTTATAGATCCCCAGAAAATACCACCAAAACCCATAAACATTAGGTAAGTATTTGCATTGCTGTTTGGATGTCAGAGACAGATGGAAGAAACTCAGCACAATATTGTTTATTCGCATGTAAGAGCAGTCTGTTGAGTACAGAGTACTTATTCAAGTAGGGAATGCACTTTATTTAGCACCTGATGTATTTAATTTTTTTATTTTTTCTTCTGTCTTATCAAGTTGTTCTCCTTTTTCCACTTGGCCACTAGTACATTAAAAAAAATAAACTCAAACAAATCTAA
Organism: Piaya cayana; assembly: GCA_013389865.1. Classification (NCBI taxonomy): domain Eukaryota; kingdom Metazoa; phylum Chordata; class Aves; order Cuculiformes; family Coccyzidae; genus Piaya; species Piaya cayana. The sequence goes on from WAAB01011233.1 coordinate 60,606, forward strand.
GGATCTCCTTAGAGGAAATCTAAACAGGCTGGACCACTGGGCTGAGTCTAATGGCATGAGGTTTAACACAGCCAAATGCTGGGTCCTGCACTTGGGGCACAACCCTATGCAGAGATACAGACTGGGAGAAGTCTGTCTAGAAAGCTGCCAGGAGGAGAGGGACCTGCGAGTGTTGGTCGACAGCCGGCTGAACATGAGCCAGCAGTGTGCCCAGGTGGCTAAGAAGGCCAATGGCATCTTGNGGGTCATTGGGCATTGGAATAGGCTGCCCAGGGAGATGGTTGATTCACCTTCCCTGGAGGTGTTTAAGGCACCGGTAGACGAGGTCCTGAGGGACATGGTTTAGTGTTTGATAGGAATGTTTGGACTCGATGATCCGATGGGTCTCTTCCAACCTGGTGATTCTATGATTCTCTGATTTGCTACTGCAAAGTTTTTCTCACGAGTGATACAATATGTACATGAATAATTAACTTGAAGTGTCTGTGGGGTATACATACAGACTTAGACTTTAAAGTTATGTATTCTATGTGCTTTTCCCCATTTGATATTAAGTGGCTTACTGTATTCAATCATGTTTAACTACCATAAAAATTATTAAAACCATTTACTGTGTTAAAATAAAACAGGTAGCAATTCAGTGGAAGAAGTAATTGTCCCTAAAAAACTGAAAGAAAAACAGGATTTAGAAAAAAAAATCTGAAAGAAATCCCCTCTTTAAAGTGCTCTGATGACCTTCTTACTAATACTACTTCTTACTTCTTCTGCATAAATTCAGTGTTTTCTATGTGGCAACAACTTCGGTTTTCATGACTTCTCATGGAAGACTATATAGTAAATTCTCTTTTTTTTTTTAGGTTGTACTTCTGCAACCTGAGTAATTTATAACCATTTCTTCTTGTGTCTGTCCTGATAGTCATTCATTCTTCATATATTTATAGAGAAGAAAAAAAATGTCTCCTAAGATTTTTTCTATGCTAAACATTTTGATTTGTCTTACTTGATAGCTTCTTCTTTTCCTGAATATTTATGAATTTGATAAGACTGAAAAAACTTCTTAATGTTAAGTCACAAGAACTAAGCCCCATATTATTGATTATATTTAGAAATTCCTTTAAAAATGCCCCTGAAATCTTATTACTTGAATGAAAATATTATGCTCTCATACCTTACAGAACACCTTTTTTTTCTTTAAACCTCTTCATTATATAGTCTCCTTGTGATAAACTATTTCTCAGCTAATCTCAGCTGAAGTTACTATTATCTGAGTCTACAGGACTATTATCTATTTATAGACATATATATTCATTTTAGTCTAATGAAAATGGTAAGTCTGAAACAGCTCAACGACCTGAACACACATTCAAAAATATGTCATGAAAGTTAATGCTATGGGCAAAAAAGAAACTAAAATTATAGACTCTTCAAACATTTATGACCCCATATTACTTGCCTGGGGACTAATGAGAACAGCTCCGAAGATTGAAAGCCAATGTATCAACAGGAATTACAGTAAAATACAAGTAAACTAACACACTTGCATTGCATTTTCCCCATTGGATGGGCATTGACAATTCATCCTAAGCCTAGTATTTTTGAAGTTGATATTATTTACATAATTAGGATCACAATAAAAAACTACAAATAATAACAAGCATCAAACATAAATTTAGCAAAATATTTCAGATTGGATTGGTCTTAATTGTAAATTCTGAATACAAAGACATAATCAATTATGGCATTTGTGTACTATGAGGAGGAGGAGGAGGACAAGGAATAGGAATAGTATTCCTACTGGTGGTATTAAATATTTCTAAGTAGTGGGGTTTTTGCTGTAGGAGAAACTTACATTTTCAACTTAGTAAAGAAATAGCTCATGACACAAAGGAGACTCTCATTAGAATCAGTAGGGGCTTTAGGACAAAAATCAACACAATATTTTTCATTTGGAGTTTGTTGTCTTAACAATTATTTTTATTATTATTACCTAAATTTACATATTCATCAGCACAATTTTGTTTGGAATCATAGAATCTCTAGATTGGAAAAGAACTTTGACATCATCAAGTCCACCTGTATGAGTCCGCTACTAATTCACATCCTAAAGCGCCTTATCTAAATGTCTTTTAAATATCTCCAGGGATGGTGAATAACCCATCTTCCTTGGCAGCCTGTTTCAGTGCTTGATAACCCTTTCGGTGAAGAAGTTCCAGGACCTCTATGTCTTTCTTATAGTGAGGGACCCAAAGCTGGACACAAAATTTGAGGTGCAGCCTCACCAGTGCTGAGTACAGCAGCAGAATCACTTCACTGACCCTACTGGTCATGCTGTTTCTTATACAGTCCAAGATGCTATTGGCTTTCTCGGCCACCTGGGCACACTGATGGCTCATGTTCAGTCTCTGCCAGGCAGCTTTCAAGCCACTCGTCCTCTATCCTGTAGTACTGCACAGGGTTGTTGTGTCCCAAGTGCCACTTGGCCTTATGAAATCTTTGTAAAGGAAACATCTGAGTTGATCAATGCAAACATTACCAGCTCCTCCTCATTATGACAATAATATGTGTCTCTATGAAGAAGAAAGACAGTGCTTAATAAATAAAATTCCATGTGAAATGTCCTCTTAGAGTGAAATGAATGAATTCAAAATGCATGGAAAGATAACTGAAGCAAAGAAATTAGTGACGCAATTTTTGTTGCAGCCACCATGCAATTATTACACTATTCACTAGAAGAAAATAAATAATACTGAAGTGCATGGAAATAAATTTATATACTGTGAGAAAATTACCTCAGAATGAATAAATTCTTAAAACTAAAGTATAGCATCTAATAACAATAGAAATACAAATACATATTCTAGAAAAGGGTTTAATTTAAGTTGAAGACAAAAAGGAGTGATATTTCTATAAGATCAGGTAAAATTAAATAACTTATAATGTGAATGTTCCAAGGTGAGATCTTTAGACGTAATCTGGATTAGTGATAGGAAGGGAAATTCCTCTGTTTTCAATGAAAACAAGCATGCAGAAGAAAGTGTGAAGGACTGCATAACAGAAGCAGAAAATCTAAGTATTATTTTTGTCCCTTGTTGAAGTAATTGCTTCATTGATCAAACACAGAAGTAACATACAGGAAACATGATCTAGAACATGTCTAGGAAAATCCACTATTATAAGCAATATCTGTCTGGAATACCATTACAAGCACTTATATGGATCTGGTCTCCTCCATTGAGTAGTACCCAAATTGTTTAATACCTAATAAAAGATGAAATCTAGAAAGAATTGCACAGAGAGGAATCAGTGAAGCATGTCAGTCTCTTGTAAGCAAATATATGAATGCTTACTTCACATGTGTGTTCTTGGTGGCCAATTTTACCTCAGGATAGAGGGAAAGAAGAATTACTGGAGAATGAAACTTAAAGAGGAAACAATTCACTATTGAGTCTTGTCACTGTCTTCAATGGAGACAAAATTAAAAGATCTGGACAGAAGGATCTGGGACACTGGGAAAAGTTTGGGGAAGCAGAAAGCAGATGACATTAAACTGTGGAATATCTTAGCAAGACCATGTTCAAAACCAGGCAACAATGCAACTTGTTGCTCTCTTTTCATTAAAGTTTTGGGGGTGTTGCTGCTTACTTACAGCACTATAACCACAGAGAAAAAAAGCATCAAAGTTAATATAGATGTAATTGTTTACCTTTATACTAATATTTGTTCCTTTATTTGGCCTTAGAATCATTGAATCAAACAATCCTCATTAAATAAAAATAAGAAAAATAAAAAAGAGAGAAGAAGCAATGGGATTTCCTTGTTTCACACTGTATCCTCCTCTCCAGTACTCATTTTGGTGACACATCATTGCTTGAGTTTATACAAATTTTATGAGGTAAATATGAATCTTAAAGATAGGTGGATGCTAGTCTCTTTTCCCAAGAAACAAGTGAAAGAAAAACAGGAAATGGCTTCAGGTTGCACCTGGGGAAATTTAAACAGGATATTAGGAAATATTGCTTCAGCAATAGGTTTCTTAAACACTGAAAAAGGCCACCCAGGGAAGTGGTATGATCACCATCTCTAGAGATGTTTAAAAGACAGATAGACAGTGCTTAGGGACATGGTTTATTGGTAGATTTGATAATGTTAGGTTAACAGTTGGACTCAATGTTATTAAAGGCCTTTTCCAACCTAAACGATTCTATGGTCCTATGATTCTACTCTAGAAAGTTAAAATTATACATTCTCCTGGGGGAAAAAAGAAGATCCTGTAGTTGCAAATAATACATAAGAAATGGGATGTGATTGTTTTGGTGTTTTTTTTTTTTCCTAATGAGGAAAAAAACCATCAATATTCTGATGAAATAATAACTGAAACAATCCTACTTTCATTGTAAGCACAGTTACTCAAAAAGAAACAAACAAACCAACAAAAGGCAAAATGGACAGGGAAGGGAGTTGGAGAGAGTGCAATGAGAAAGTGAGGAATCCTTGTATGCTGCCCTGGCAGTTTACAGCACGATGCAGGAAATTGTCCCCGCAGGAACTGCTAAAATCTATGGAAAGGGGATGAATACAGCCTGCTTGCCAAAATAATTGTATAGCACAAAGAGGGATAAATTAAGAAGTTATACATTTGATGCACCATCTGTGTCTGTTTTTGTTATTTTCTGCATATACATCTGTTTCTATTCAGCTATAGGGCAACACTCCATCATATTATGCAGACCAGAATAACACAGAAAGTTCAGTTTGGTTGACAAGAAGAACCTTATTCAATGTATGGTAAACCAGCAGAGTAATTTTTGATCAGTAACCTTTGAAAATCAAAACAGGAGAGATGATCCAATATATCCAAATTTTATGCTTGGTATTTATATCTCTGGATTAAGATCTCTAGATTCCAATTTGTAGTCATAGTGTGAGTCAGATGCTACACTGGTAGCTGCTTATTTTCTGGTTCCAGCTGGAATGTAAATGAACACTAGAGAAAAAGAGATAATAACCCCCCCCCCCAACACTACGCTATGTACATACAGAAGTAAAATAAAAAAACCCCAAAACCGAAAGAATGATGAAATTGGTGAAGTATCTAGAGAACAAGTCTTATGACAAGTGGCTGAGGGAAACAGCGGTGTTTAGTCTTGAGAAAGGAATGTTGGGGAGATGCCTTATCACTTTCTACAACTACCTGAAGGGAGTCTGCAGTGACATGGTTGTTCACTTCTTTTCCCAAGTAACAAGTGCGTCCTAGTTTCGGCTGGGATAGACTTAATTTTTTTCCTAGTAGCTTGTGTAGTGCTGTGTTTTGGATTTCATATAGGAATAATGTTGATAACACACTGATGTTGCTAAGTAATACTTGAACTAAGTCAAGGACTTTTCAGCTTCTTGTGCTCTGCCAGAGAAAAGGGAAGTGCACAAGAAGTTGAGAAGGAGCGCAGCCAGGATGACTGACCCAAATCAGCAAAAAAGATATTCCATACCATATAATATCATGATCAGCATATACACTGGTGGGAGTATGGCAAAGTAGTGATTATTTATCAGGGACTGGGTGAGCATTGATCAGTTGATGATGAGCAATTGTTTTTAATTTGCATTACTTGCCTTTTGGGGGTTTTATTTCTCTCTTTTTTGTATTATTCTTTTCATTAAAAAATATTTTTGTTATTAGTAGTAACCTCATTTTATTTTGATCACTAAACCATTTTTTTCTCAACTCATGAACACATTTATCATTCTGATTTGCTCCTCCATACCACTAGAGATGGGGAACAGATGGGCCGGGGGGTGAGTGGCTGTGTGGTGCTTTACATGCTGACTGAAGTTAAACCACCGTAAAGTAATACGATGAGAGGAAACTACTTCAAGCTGCACCTGGGGAGGTTTAGATTGACTATAAGTAAAAATTTCTTCATCAAAAGGGTTATTAAGTGTTGGAACAGGCTGCCCAGGGAAGTGGTACAGTCACCACCTCTAGAGGTGTTTAAATGACATACAGGCACAGTGCTTAGGATCATGGTTGAGGTGCTCAGGGACATGGTTTAGTGGTTGATAGGAACGGTTGGACTCGATGATGCCAATGGTTTTTTCCAACCTAGCGATTCTACGATTCTATGGTTTAGTGTGAACCTGGCAGTGTTAAATTAATTGTTAGACTCGATGATCTTAAAGGTCTTTTCCAACACAATTCTATGTTTCTATATCTAGTGGCACTGATGAACTTTCATGATTTTATATCTGATGTAGAGTTCTAGTTGGAAAATGAATTTGAGAATTGTCTCTAGTGTCTTTCACACCTACTCCTCTTCTGAACTTGAAGCACAGCTTCATAAATTGAACTAGCCAACCAGTGCTTGATGTACTTACAGAGTGAGATAATGTCCCACAGTAGTTTGTCAGTCAAATTCAGAAGTGACTGATGCACCTGTTGCTCACTTAATTTCCATAGTTTTTTTTTTTTTTAAATTCAAGTAATTATATGTCTGACAAATGATACTTTAAGGTTCTTTGAATTTCTGGAGTTTTTAGATGCGTTCAACAGCTAAAATATCACATTCAGATTAAAAAAAACCAACAAAGTACTTTAATATGTGAGGCTTGAAAATCTGAACAAATAGCTTCTTGTTTGGCAGAGAGTGGAAGGGAGGTACACAATTTTTGCTGCAATGAGAGAATATAAATTTATATGGCCACTGTAAATTGTATAAGTATAAAATAGTTAGGGACATTCTGCACTGTAATTGTGGAAATCAAAATACAGAAATTGATGTGGCCTGTTTCCACAAATCAGAAAATAATTCAGGAGAGAAAGACAAACAAATCAACCCAACAAATTAAAGCTCTTTTTCCTCATTCTTTCACCACTGTATTATATTCCATACTTTCTAGATGATCCTAGCAAGTCAGTCCTACCTATTTTGTAGAACTTTCAAATACTGATCTCAACCAAATTTTAATATGTTCCTAATAAATAATTTATATATTTTATATATATATATATATTTCACAAAAATCATATTAAAAATGTGGCCTGGAGGCTATGGTTAGTCAGTAATTGAAAATAAAAACATTTCCATACTCAGTAGTCTTATTTCATCACTCCATTTACTGTCTTACTGATTTGTGACTTAAGTGATTTTAAATCAATGAAAAGTCCTAAAAATAGTCTGAAAAGACCATTTATCAAAATATTTGTTTAGCTGAGAACCGCAAAGAAAGGAGCTGCGATGAAGGCTTCAGATGGTTAGTAGTATGGTATTTGCATCAGCCCATGTCTTGGGCTGATCCTAAAATGCTATTTGATTCTAGGATGATTTTTTTTTAATACTAATTTTAGTTGACTTATTTACTACCAGAGCAATGCCCACATCTAGCACAGATTTAGAGTGAGAGATAGAATTGTTTCCAAGATGCAGATATTTTCGGTTTAAGAACATCTCTGAATAAAAACATACGAATGCATTTAAGAAAAAAAAAGTACACTGGCCAAAAAGCCTTCAGAATTTCAAAAGAAATTCCAGTACCTTCCTTGATCAATTCAGTGCTAACTATTTTTGCAAATATGATTTCTTGTATCAAATCTGAACCTTCCTTGCTGCATATTATGTTAATTATTTCCTATCTATATCTTCAGAGGGTATGGAAAACAGTCCATCACTCTTTCATATATTAGAATATTTTAATTATCCCTCAATCGTCTATTTCCTAGGCTGAACAAATACAGTTCCTTCAGCTCTTTTTTACAGGCTGCATTTATAAAATTTCATCATCCTTGATGATATCCTTACTCTGTGTTAGATCTCTGAATACATTTACTTTAATGCCTCATTTAAGATTTGTAACACATTTCCCCTTTTTTGTCTTGTTCTTAAATATTTTGTTTGTACTTTACAGAATTTTTACTTATTGATTTGGATTATTTCTTCAGTTTATCAAAATCACCTTCAATGACAGTGTCTCCTCACATAATTACATTTTTTTTCCCCAGGCAGTGATATTTTTATATTTTACTTCTTTGCCGTTATTCAGACTGTTAATGTAGAATGACTCCAAATAGTATGTCTTCCTAATTTTAGTACAACTTATGAATGAAAACTGTTTAGATATGTGTTTGGGTTTTTTTTCAGTCAATGTTGTATCTAGATGAGAGTAAGACATGACGAAACATATCTTACAGTCTTTAATCTTATAAAGCCAAAGTGAACACCAAGTATAGCTTAGCTCCAAAGTGCCACAGACAAAGGGGGCCCAAAAAGGAAGATAATTTAATTAAAAGCTGGTAAATACAGAGCATGTAGATGTTTGTGCTGACTCACTCCAAGCACAAAATGCTCATCCTAGATTAAGGCAATATCTTCCAGACTAGTGTACCACAGTTATAAAGCTAGTAAGGATAGAAAAACAGATTCAGGATTCTTCTGTATGTACTAAGAATTTATTGTCAGTTGAGAAAATACGTAAGACATGTCAGAATATTTTTTTTTTTGTAGGTTGAATTATTGAGTAAGATTTTAATTATCATAGAATGACCAGGTTGGAAGAGACCCACTGGATCATCAAGTCCAACCATTTGCATCAAACACAAATCATGTCCCTCAGCACCTCGTCCACCCATGCCTCAAACACCTCCAGGGAAGGTGAATCAACCACCTCCCTGGGCAACCTTTTCCAATGCCCAATGACCCTTTCTGTGAAAAACTTCCTCCTAATCTCTAGGCTAAATCTCCCTTGGTGGAGCTTGAAGCCATTCCCTCTTGTCCTGTCCCCTGTCATTTGGGAGAAGAGGCCAGGTCCCTCCTTTCTATAACCTACTTTCAGGTAGTTGTAGAGAGCAGTAAGGTCTCCCCTCAGCCTCCTCTTCTCCAGGCTAAACCACCCCAGCTCTTTCAGCTGTTCCTCATAAGGCCTGTTCTCCAGCCCCTTCACCAGCTTCGATGCTCTTTTCTGGACTCTCTCCAGAATTATGGATTACACATATCTATATTCTTGCTAAGAGCTGAAATAACAGAAACTCTTGGCAAAGCAAGTGAGTATAACTATATTTCCAAGGAAGAGTAAGCAACAGACAATCAAGTAGGAGGACAAGTGAGGAGTAATTACAGGGAGGAACCAGCAGGTTGGGCCATGCAGAGCAGCAAAGTGGGAAACAGAATAAGAAATAGCAAAACAGGGCTAGACAGACAAGAAGCTTGTAGTTAAGTGAGGAATACATAGTGTGAGAGGTTGAAGCAAATCGGTCACATCAAACATACAGCATCCTCTTAAACTGGGCTTTGCTCTCCAAAAGTACTTACTTGAAGTTGTAAAACGAGTGTACTTCAAGTAAAGAAAAGGAAACTACCTGGTCTAAACATTGAATTAACTTGAAGAAAGGGCTGTAAACCAGTTATACTCCCTGTATTTTGTTTTGAAATTGAATGTGGTATGTTACCATATTTCTCTAAATTATTGCCATTATTTTCTTCTCCCTTTAATAAAAACATGTTCTGTAAATCAAAACATTTCATACTCATGAGTGTTTAAAATCATTCAGTATCAAGAAGTTTAATTCAATTTTCCCCTATTTCATTGTGAGAGTTGCTTTAATTTTAAGCCCAGCCCTTCTTTCTGACAGTCAAATCCTAGCAGAATTCTTACATGATGATATAGAAATTCCTACTTGCAGAAAGAGAAACAACTTTGCCAACTTTATCTTACTTTTTATTTTACTTTCAGTGTACAGAAATATAGTTCCAGTTTAGGGAGGTATCATAGCTCTTCCCTAGTTAAGCTGATTCCTGCATGACATCTTCTACTGGAAGATGAACTATATAAGTAGCTGAAACTTTTCCAATTATAAAGAATCTTCTGTCAGCAAAGGTAACCAAGGGTGACTCTTTGATGTTGTGGCTGCATTAATATTGGTTTAGGAAAGAAGAAAAAAGTAAGAGAAGAAGAGAGGAAAGATAGACTTAGGCTGTCCCAGGCCAATCAAGGATCTTCATTTCCTGGTTTAGTTTTTCTCTCTTTCTAAAGGGATTAAAGCTATAGGTATCATCACAGAGAAGTTTGTTAAAAAGAAATTAAAAGGCATGAGGAAGAGTGGAAGGAAGCTGGAGGTGGAGTGGAATTCAGTCTCTTTTGTTAAAAGTGACTGACTTTGACACTTTTAGACAAAAAGTTGAAAAAGGCCTTGAACAAATCTCCCTTACTTCAAGATAAGTGCTAATTCAGTCATAAGCTGAATAGCTATTGCTAGGTTCTTTTTGTTATCTCAATAACCATATAAATATTTTTCAGAAAGTGAATTTATTAAGAATCAGAGGAAGCTTCAAAGTCACTTAAGATGTGAAAAGCTGTAACTGAAGAAAGAATAAAGATGATCTTAACTTGATTCTTTCAAGGATTCTGTAATTAATTTAATGAAAAGCTATGGCAGGAAGGGACAGAAAAATGTTACACCTTTTTATTGACACTGTTCTAATTTTAAATTCTGGGTAAATTTATTAGTTTTGAGCTTGTCATCTCACCAATCACAGCAAGTCATGATAAAAGGTAATGAAATTTGTATATCTTTAAAACCTCTTTTTAAATGAATGAAAAATAGATAACAGTCAGTCTTGTTCATGAAAATGTTCATTGCAAAAATCTTTATGTGTGATTTGATTTCTTGCTCATTGTGTCTGTATTTAGCTTGTTTATTTTTCTGTTTCTGAATATAGGCTCAATAAGGGAGATTCATTGTCCAAAAGCAGCTTGTATTTTGCAGTTATTCTCTATAAAAGATACGCAAAGGCATGAACAAAAACAAAAAGAATGAATTTCTTGGCAAATTTCTGTCACAGAGATTGATCACAATAATGTAATATCCCCAGTTTCTACCATCAAGCATGCAGGAAATAAAATCAAGTTGCTTTCAACCAGGGTTTGTTACCATATTATAGGCATTCTAAAAAACTATTCATAATTGAGGAGTGTAAATTATGATTTATAATAATTTTCTAAAGTATTCACATTTCTAAAACACTGATACTAGTGAGGGTAATAACTTATGGTAGTTTGACAGATTTCTCACGTAAGAGATTTTTTGTAGAAATAATTCTAGGGTATCTGTTAAGAATGACTTAGATAAGGTGATAGAGTGACTACTGCTTATTACATGAGATGCAGAATTTATTAGGAGGTTTCTAGAGTAAGTAAACATATTCAGTACCATCAGAAGTCTAAATTTAATTCCTTGAGAGAGAGTTTAATAAAGGTGACATAGAATCATAGAATCACCAAGTTGGAAGAGTCCCACCAGATCATCAAGTCCAACCATTCCTATCAAACACTAAACCATGTCCCTCAGGACCTCACCTACCTATGCCTTAAACACCTCCAGGGAAGGTGAATCAACCACCTCCCTGGGCAACCTTTTCCAATGCCCAATGACCCTTTCTGTGAAAAACTTCCTCCTAATCTCTAGGTTAAATCTCCCCTGGTGGAGCTTGAGGCCATTCCCTCTTGTCCTGTCTCCTGTCACTTGTGAGAAGAGGACAGCTCCCTCCTCTCTACAACCTCCTTTCAGGTAGTTGTAGAGAGCAATGAAGTCTCCCCTCAGCCTCCTCTTCTCCAGGCTAAACAACCCCAGCTCTCCAGCCCCTTCACCAGCCTCGTTGCTCTTCTCTGGACTCATTCCAGAGCCTCAACATCCTTCTTATGGTGAGGGGCCCAGAACTGCACACAG
>WAAB01011233.1:75116-112948 GCA_013389865.1 Piaya cayana
ATAAGGGAAATGACATCATCTACCTGGACTTCTGCAAAGCATTTGACACTGTTCCGCATGACATTCTTGTCTCCATAAATTAGAGAGGCATGGATTTAATGGATGGACCTCTTGGTGGATAAGGATTGTGGTACTCGAAGGGTTGCGGTCAAAGGTTCAATGTCCTAGTGGAGACCAGGGACAACAGATGTTCTCCAGGGGTCAGTATTGGCATCAGTGTTGTTTAACATCTTCATCACAGACATGGACAGTGGGATTGAGTGAACCATCAGAAAGCTTGTCAATGACACCAAGCTATGTGGTGTACTTAACATGCTGGAGGAAAGGGATGCCATCCAGAAGAACCTGGACAAGCATGAGAGGTGAACCTAAGCTAACCTCATGAAGGCCAAGTGGAAGGTCCTATGCCTGAGTAGGGAAAGCCCAAGCACAAATACAATCTGGACAGAGAACGGCTTAAGAGAAGCTCTGAAAAGAAGGACTTGGGACTACTTGTGGGAAGAAGATCAATACAACCAAGTAATGTGTTCTCGCAGGCCAGAAAGCCACCTGTATCCTGGGGTGAGTCAAAAGAATAGTGGCCAGCAGATTGAAGGAGGCAATTCTGCCCCTCTGCTCTACTCTTTTGAGACCTCAGCAGGACTGTTGCATGGAGTCCTCAGCACAGGAAGGACATGGATCTGTTAGAGCGAGTCCAGAGGAAGACCATGAAGATGATCAGGTGACTGAAGCATCTCCCATATGAGGACAGGATGAGAGTGTTTGGTTTGTTTAGACTAGAGAGGAGAAGACTCCAGGAAGTCCTTATAGCATTCTTCCAATACTTAAAGGGGACCTATGGGAAAGCTGGGGAATGGCTCTTTATCAAGGAGTACAGTGGCAGGATGAGAGAGGGTATATTAAAATCAGATATTAGAAAGGAATTTTTTACTGTGAGAGTGTTAAGGTACAGGAACAGGTTTCCCAGAGGAGTCTTGGAATCCCCCTCTCTGGAGATGTTCAAAGTCAGGTTGGATGAGGCTTTCAGTAACCTGATCTAGTGGAAGGTGTCCCTGCCAATGGTAGCAGGGTGGAACTGGATGATCTTTCATGGTCCTTTCAAATGCAAACAATTCTGACTCAATGAAATTTAATTTTTGGCAATTTCTGATTTAGGACCTTGGCTCTTCCTTTAATATGTCAGGCATATTTTTATTAGAAATAACAACTTTCTTATTTCTCTAGCCCACAGAGGTACAGGCTATCTAAAACAACAGCACAGCCTGATTAGTTCCTCAGGGGTTTTTCCTGCCTTTTTCATATGTATGGTATTGACTGGATTGTCCACTGCAGAGAACACAGGCAGAAGCAGTTTGTCTCCCTTTTCTAAAAATACACATGGTTCTATTCTGTATTGCACTATGAGATTATATGATACAAGTATGGTTGCAAAGCTAGTTAAGGCTGATTAGCTGCTGGTCACAGACCAAAGAATGGAATGATTGAGGTAGGAAGGAACCTCTTGAGGTCATCTTGGTTACCACCCCTACTCTGGTAGGGCCACCTAGAATATGATGTCCAGGTCCACGCTTAGATGTTTTTTTTAATATCACCAGGGATGGAAATTCCACAGCCTTTCTGGACAACCTGTAGCAGTGTTCAGTCACTCTCAGGATAAATAAGTGTTTCCTAATGGAAATTCCTATCTTTCTGTTTGTGCCCAGTGCCTCTTGTCACTGGGAACACTGGAAAGAACATGGTTCTATTCTCTTTACACCCTCCCTTCAGATATTAATATACATTGATGTATATAATCCTGAATCTTCTGTTCTCAAGGCTGAACAGCCCCATCTACTTTTCTTAATATGAGAGATGCTCCAGTCCATTTATTACCTTACTGGTCCTTTGCTGGACTTTCCCCAGTACATTGTTAGGTCCTGACTCCACCCTACAAGTAGAAGTGGTATGTGGTTCATGAAAGTGGAATTCTAGGATCTGAATTAGAATGATAATGACACTCTAAGGCTAATTTAAGCTAGATAATAAATTCCAAGGCAGTCTGCAAATATTCAGTTGTCTGTTAGCATTAAAAAAACCTAGTGATTTGTGATGAAGGTAAAGATAAATTCATATATAAATCATATAAACAGTGCTGTCCCTCTCCAGAAATGGGCATGCAGAGGGAGAGAGAGAAGAAATTGAGAACTGAGAAGAGATACAAATTTAAAAAATGAAACAAAGTATTAGTGCAAAAATATACCATTCACCTTCTCAAGGATCTTGTCATGAATTATGACACGGATACCCTTAAAAATGTGGGAGCCCTTCATTGAAAATATAAAGTCTTTTAAGCAATTGAGGTTGTATCATTACTCCCACTTAGGCCCGTGGGATGTTCTTTTAGGAGGAGCTCTGTGTTGCATAAGCTGGCATTTGATTGTTTTAGAAGAGTATGCATAGTTGGCCTGAGTAGCACCAAGCTCCTTTGACCCCTTCCTAAACTGCAGTGACTGGCAGCTGACCCCTCCTCATGCACTTGCGCAAAGGGTGTTTTAGCCATTATGGAAGTCTGTGTCCTTGTTGTATTCCTTCCAAACTAGTTTCAAGTATTTCATTTCAAAACATGACTTAAAATGGTGGTTTGAGACAAAATAAAAGGAACAGCTTATCTTCAGTTTAGGACACAGTCCCTGACACACGTCCATATCTCTCATGTAGTTTTTTGGGGTTTTTTGTTTGGGTTTTTTTTTTTTTTTACTGCAACAGCACACTGCTAACTCATGTTGCACTTAGTGTTTACCAGGACCTCCAGAACCTTCCACACAAAACTGCCTTCCAGTCAGTCAGCACGCAGCATGTAGTGGTCCATCTTGAAAAGTCTGTCAAAATAACTGATACAAATCTGTGTGCCTCTTTCCATGAGAAATATTGCTCCTGTATGACATTTCAGCAGTGTTCATATGACCTAATTTCAAGTATCCACAAAACAAAAGCATTCACTCTCTGGTGAGAAAAATATAGAAGGGATTGATTACTCCTTATCTCATGGACAAGAAAGTATTTAATAAAGATGCAGGCAATTCTACAAGAAGAAGCCTAAGGTCAAGAAAGTAATTTAGAAAAGCCCAGTCTAGCTTCTGTAAGACATAGAAATTATTTGAAGTGGGTAAAAGTAATCAAACAAACAAACAAAACTCACACCTTTCTGGAGACCTAACAGCTGTCCTAATGGGAATTATCAGTTGTCAACTACACTCCTGTCCTTCCTAATCTTATTCCTTAGGAATTCATCTTCTGCCTAACATCATTTGATGTTGAGACTTGTAGATCCTAGGTCCAAGAGGAACTTGGATATAAATGCTCAGGCAGCAACAATGAGAGTTGTGCACACTCTTTGCAATACAGCTTAATGATAAAACCAGTAATTCATTAGGTGGAAGAACTGAATTTTCTCTCTTAATTGAAATCCATAGCTTTCCTATCCTAAAGAAGTTCCTTACTCAAAGATAAGAAGTTAATGAGTGGAAGAATACTTTCCAATGCACTTGCTAAAGGCACTGGGTAACAAGAAATAACATTTTGAAGCCACAAAAACTAGGAAGATCAGGTCCTTATTGCTGGGAAGTGAGAATTAGATAACAAGATTTCTGCTATCTGATCTTTTATATTTGATTGTTGGTTATCAGTTTGGTTTTATTTGCTAGAGGTTTGTCTGTTAATTTCCTCCAGTGATAGTATTATGCAAAACAAAAATTTGTCCAATACACGATAAGGGAAGTAACGATAAGAACAAATGTCATCAACAGCATGAATTGGTAAGGATATTTTTAGT
Organism: Piaya cayana; assembly: GCA_013389865.1. Classification (NCBI taxonomy): domain Eukaryota; kingdom Metazoa; phylum Chordata; class Aves; order Cuculiformes; family Coccyzidae; genus Piaya; species Piaya cayana. Next base: position 78,928 of record WAAB01011233.1, read on the forward strand.
GTGAAAATGTTTACTATCATAGTTTTGACTTCTTAATTGTTTTTATGTTCTGTTTTTTTATCCCTTAGCCAGATAACCTTAAAGGAGCAGACATAATCCTTCCACATGCCCTGACTCTTAACTAGTGAACATCATGACTTGCTCCTGTCTCCTGTTTTGATTTTACTGTAAAATTAAGTTGAAAAAGTAATTTTATAAGAGAAAACTTCATAATGAGTCACAAATACATAAATCTCTGGAGGAGAGATTTAACTCCAGTTTGCTCAGTGTCCCTACATTAGTTTTAAAATTGAAACTACTATTATATCTGGGAGCCTATTTTTAGCACTTTGTTCTGTCAAAATGGATTGATTCTCATATATAAGTGAAATTTAGAATAAATCTTTGGTAGATAGAAGAGGGATAATAATCTAAAAATAATTTAAAAATTGATATACAATAATATACAAATTTTTTTGTTTCATTCCCCAGTGGATCAGGTTGCCCCCAGTCTTACAAAGAGAACTTCATTACCAAATCTTCAGTTAGATTTTCCAGTATTGCGTGCTATAAATCTGACTGTCAAGTACAGATGACAAACTATCAAGTACACGTCATAACTCATATGTCAGTGTTTCAAATCCAACAGAGAGCTGTGACATTATGTCATATATACATCAAACTTCTTGGAAACTTTTTGAGCTTAGCATACAAAATCATAGCCTTAACATCATGAGGAGATTTAATCTGTCATTTGTAATACTCATTGATTTTCTTGGAGGGTTACCATCCCATAGTACATTGAAGGATCTGAGTACAGCAAATTACAGAGTCAAATATATAATTAATCAGAGGTTAAGCAGTTAAATTTACAACAGCATGAGAATCCGTATGGACTGAAATTTATACGTACCTTCACTGTAATAATGATTCAGGCTATTAGAGTCTGCTTCAATTCCACTCTCATCAATAAAAATTTGGAAAAAGTTTGCAGTTGATCTGTATTGAGAGAGCAGGAGANGCATCCTATAAAAGCTTTGTTGAAGAACCTCCTTAAACACAGGTATAAATGTTGGGCTGTGAAATAAACAATTGCTATTTGCCACCAGAGCTGTAGCCCGCCTGTTTGTCAAGGCGACCTCGCGAGCTTGTCTCCGTCTCAGGAGATCAAGTACAAAACCAGGCATTTCAGTGAATATTAAAAAATCATTGATTGTAATGACATTTAGTGATGGGCAGTTTACTAGCACTAATTTTCTAGGAGCAGAAGTAGGATCAGAACAAATTACTCAAAGGAAGAGATAAACAGATAAAGAATTTTTATTTTCGTACAGTGCGTTATATTCAAATAGACTACAATGATTTCCAGATGGGAGTCCTCCAGGAAGAATATGGTGATTATAGCAAGTATCAATCAAACAAAGAAAATTAATACTATTATCTTGATGGCATTATGTTAATGCAGAGGTTTCTTGACTACTGTTATCATTAGAATGATAGAACCGTCAGGTTGGAAAAGACCTTAGAGATCAGCAACTCCAAATATACCTGTCTACTACTAAATCATATACCTGCCTTTTAAACACCTCCAGGTATGGTGACTCTACCACCTCCCTGGGCAACCTGTTCTAGTGCCTAATAACGCTTTCTATGAAGAATTTTTTCCTAATGTCCAAATGAGTAAAATTGTTTACAATGGTGGACAGACCCCCCCACCCCCCACCCTGCCCCCCTTCCAGCACAATAAATAACAAAGATTTCAGACCACTGAGGAAGATATTAAGCCAGAACCAGTACAAATACAAGTATTCTTTCTGATGGTAACACGGAATTTGTCTTGGTGAGTCTCCCTTTTAGTTTAAAATTTGGTTGTAAGCATAGAAAGCATATTTCATTGTGAAGACGTCAACTGCATAAATGTATCTTAATATAAAATTCTGTTTAATATCTTTATAATTTCATAGCAATAATTATACAATTATGTCAAATGTTACTTTATATGCTGAACAGTAAAACAGTAACCAATCTTAAAACTCTCTGAAACAAAAATTAACAGGCCCCTGGCCCTGTTCATCTCTCTCTCAAACACTCCACAGGTTACTTCTTCTCAGTCATTTCTTTAATAAAAAAAAAAAAAAGAAAGAAATCCAGCAATAACAATGAAATCAAAATAAATGCATGCCATTTGGATTGCTTATTTTCTGAGAAAAGAAACCAGACCTCGCTGAAAAGGTTAATGTTTTTTCTCCGTTTGAATATCTTGTTTCCTGGAGCATATGTCACATTCCTGAATAACAATTGGATGTTCAATTGTTTATTTCTATATCTTATTATTTGGTTTTTTGGTTACACCAATGATATCTTCAGAATTCAAACCCTGCCTTACATATTAACCATATGCAGAAAGAGAAAAAAGGTTTGGATTTTTTTTCTGAAAAATCTTTTGACTCTGTTATCTCCATACCCATAGGTTGTTTTCTTCAGTTTTAAAGTATCACCATACCAGCTACTGTATGTACCAGCTAAGTGTGTAACTTCTGTATTAGTGTAGATTTGCATATATTTAATAGGCTGCAATGATTTATGATCTTATTTTGTTCCTGAAATTCTAATGGCTGCTTTTAGGGGTTTGGGGGGGGGGGGGGTGTGTGTGCTGCTAAAACTGAACAGCCAATGCTATGTGTTACTCCTAGGTTTTGTGATGCTGCTTAGTTTTATGTGCGGCTCTACCTTCTGTTCGACTTACAGAACTTTCATCTGAACACGGCCTGCAGTCAGCAATTTGTGTCTTGGCTAGTGATCTGCAAAATAAATGTTTTTCATAACATACTTTGACTTACACAATTTTAAAAATTGCACTCTCTGGATCATCTTATATCTTACCAGTGTTAATCAAGGAAGTAAAAAACTTCAGGCACTTACTGTTTTAGTATTTCAACTTTGAATCCTTTCAACTGGCTTGCTTCTGAATAGGTTTGCAAGATATATTTCTCTTCCCTCTTTCAGTAAAAGACATTGCTGTAGGAAAGAATCCTTTCTTCCATGCCCATCAGTTTTAAGCGCAATGATTCTTTTTTCTTATTATGGGCATCCAGACTTTGTTATTACCAATACAAATTAATCAAATTTCAGCTTATATCTGTGTATACACAGTGAAATTTTCTCCATTATAACTGTGATATATAGCTTAGCCAGTCTTACACAAAAAGACTAGGAAGCAGTTTTAGTATAATGCATTTAGTGTGTCCAAAACAAACAAGATAAATAAAAGTGTGATAGATCCAAACACAGAGCATGTCATAAGTTACCTGCAATCCTACCCACAACAATAGTTGTTGACAAGTTTGAATTGACATGTATTAATGTGAACTTTCCTACATTAATCTAACATCTAGACTAATTCATATTCTACTGTTAGTCAAGCAAAAAGTATAATTTATCAGAATCCATATTACAAATAGTCTAACATCTTACCTTTAATGTAAGCCTAAAGCAAAAGTGGCAGATGTAGTAATACACTATATTGAAGCAGAGCAGGTAGAAATGCTACTACTTTTCTGCAAACTTGCCCAAAATACTTCTCTTTGAGTGGAACAGAGACAAGTAGTCTTTGATTGCCTCACAGCTGAAACTGTCCTTACAAGATCTAGGAGAAGTGAAGTAAGAAATATTCTGTTCATTGTACATATTCAACTCCTCCTGCCGCTCCTATTTCTTTTATTTCAGGATAATGCCATTTTTCATTAAAAGAAATAAATGTATGTGGAAAGGGCAATTAAGCTAAGTTCTTACACCTTTTTCTTAGGTCATTAAGTGTTTCTTTCCATTCTCTTCATGTATTTCTTTTCCTTGTCAGGTTGAAGCTGAAAAAAGAAAATACGCTTATTTTTTGTGACCTAGGAACAAAGATGAACTCTGGGTTCCTGTTGAATATATTTTGTCTTTTGAAGCCACATGCTTCCTAAAGAATCTCAGGAATGGATACTAATCACTGAATTACACAAAAAACTGGCACTGAATGGGAGACAAGAATTTTGAAGGTACTAGACAAATCTATATAAAAGATAGCAGAACAGTTATAAGTAATATACAAGAATGACTAAACAGTAGAGATCTACAGGGCCAGTTCTTTAGACTTGTCTTATCTGTTTCTGCACTTCCTTTTATCCAGTTGTCTAGAAGCTTCCTCAGAAAAAAAAAATGAACATATGAAAAATGCACACATAAACTATGAAATGGGTATTGTGCTTTTTTTTCTGTTTATTTGTTGGCTTGCCTTGTTTTTTCAAGTAGTTATAGTTTTCTGTCTAGATTCTGGATGATGTGCACAAAATATAAATATTTATATTGGATCTTTTATTTTGATCATATGGAGAATGTTTTAAGCTATCGTAGTACCCAAAATAAACCTGAGCTCATTTCATGTAGAAAATTAATGTGACCACCACTTAGCATAGAATGTAATCAATCAGTGATGAAGACAGTCATGCAAACACAAGTAATTGTTAAGATAAATTATTCCAGGAATAACATGAAATACATTTAGCCACATTCAGTTCTTTCATTGAGAAAATATTCTCTAGACATTACTCTGACATCTCCTCAGAAATGAAAGATTTTTTAATGCAAATTGAAGCATGAATTATATGGTAGAGAAAACACTATTTTTCTGTAAATAAATGTAACATTTAGAAAACACATGAGAGAGGGGAAGAAAAGTGTATTGTATTTTTCATAAGGATTAAGGATTTTTAACTACAAATTTGGTAACTTTACATTGACTTCTCCACATACTGGTAAAAATTTTATAAAGATTTATGTTAAAATCAGATCCTTCATGCAATGAGTGATAAAAATAAAGAAAAGAATGTCCTTTATAAGCACGCCTGACTATATAGTTTCAAAAACTATTATCTTTCTTTTTTTCTGTTGAATACTGTTATCTTCATGTCAAAGGATACATGACATTATCTTAGTCTTGGTTGTCAGATGTCACATGGCCAAGGATAAGCTGTTGCTGTGTTAGTCCTTTAACTCTATAACAAGTCACAAATGACTGAAGAAAAGAAATTCCAAAAAACAGATGCAGAGAGCACCACATTGCTGAAATGATACCTCAGTGTCATTTCAGTATTTCTGAGTGTCATTCCTCTTGTCCCATCTCCCTCTAAGTTTCATTACCTACTGAACCGATTCTTGCATTCTCAAGTATTGCTGTTCTGCTTCGTGGTCCTGCTTTGTTCAGGAAAATGCTGTTCAGTTAAATCACATTTTCCTGTATCAATGATTCTTGCAGTTAACTCTTCCTTCTCAAAACACTAGAAGAGAATGGTATGCCTTTCCCATTAATTACTATATTCCTCTTTTCATTATTATGTTCAAGTTGGGCACAAAATGTAACACAGCCTTCAGTTAATATGGTTTGTGGATATATCAAAGTCCCCAGAAATCTGAAAAAGAACCCTGAGAACGGTGCAGATATGCAAATATTAAGAATAAACACCTGAGGGCTTCTAAGAGACTGTTCCTTTTCAGCTTCTTATCCCTCTTTCCATATTAATTCCTTCCAAGTCCCCTTTGATCCATTCTTTCTCTGTCTCTGACTCTTCACCTAAACACTGCAAACAAGTAAACCTTCCCTCAGTCTTCAAGGTAATCTAGAGACCCTCTCCTACTGATTCAAGATGACGAATGTCCCCCCAGCACATTGGGCTGAGGCTTTCCAGGGAGAGACCTGTGAGGGCTAGGGCAGCAGCTCATGTCTCTGACTGGGTTATTTGGGTTCCCCCACCTGCCATTGCTCCTTTGTTTCCTTCATATTGCTAGAAATAAACCAAGGACACAATAATCTCTTTGACAAGAATCAAGCTGAACAATAGGTCTGTGTTTGCTTATGAGGTAAAGGATCTGAGTATAGCACCATAAAATAGAGGAGTATACTTTTAAACATATCATTTCAACAGACAAATATATGATTTTTTTAAAATCTAAAAAGGTATTGTCAGCTTACCCAATTTTAACTGCAAAGGATTGAGTGCAAGTGTCTGAAATACAGTGTAGCATGACAGTATTTCAAACTGAGAAAGAAATCCTTAAGAGATCTCTTTTCAGTGATCCCTTTTCCAGGCAAATGGTATTTAGTCCCAATTAATGTTGCACTAAATCCCCCAGGTAAGCAGTAAGACAAAGCATACATACTGAGACATAAGCAAAGCCAAATTCTCAGGCACTAGAAGACCTGACTACATAAGTCATTGTTGTTTAAATGAATAACACATTCCTTTCTTCTGGCATTCCATCACTTATGCCAGGTTTCTGATAACAGGCTATTTCCAAGCAGTGGCTCCCAGCTGTGTTGCTTCATTTCTATGCATGGGCTGTATACATGATGTCAGATTATGTGCAGGGGCCAATGTGATCTTCCTAGTTTAGCTTTTACGTTGCCAAATCTTGTTTCTGATATAGAACAGGCGTATTCTGATTTCATTTTTTTTCTTCTATTCTGTGTTTGTACTTAATAAATCTAATTATTGAAGAAATTAATAATTTTCAGAGAAAAAATAGAGAAAACATTGCCATTCATGTAAGAGATCCTAAAGAAAAGAAAAATCTAGTACAAAATACGATATGCAGATATACAGAGTAACAATTGCAAAAAAAGTCTAACTACCAGTCAGTTTGCTAATACTGACTATACTCAAGTTTTCAGTTTTCCCAAACCTTGACATTGATTTTTTCATTATCTTCAATTATTCTTATGAGAGCTGATTTGTCATATTTTGTTGTTCAATTGCTCAACATATTTTGATATATTTCACAATAAAGTCAGATGTTCTAACTGGATGGAAGAAACAGCCCTGTTACTTATAATTCTCAACTTCTTAAACATAAAGTCAGGGCAGCCTTTAAAAACATTCAGATCAATAAAAATCCTAGTAACAAAGGTCATTTTTACAGCAAAGATGAAATTAAACAATCTCATTATATCCAGAATTAATGATGGTACCTGGCTGTACAAGGGGAATTCACATTCATGAGTATTAGAAACTGCTCATGGAATTATACCCGCATTACTGTCTGATGGAAAATGAATAGAGAACTCAGAGGAACCACAGCTCTGACTCCTGAAACAAGGTGCTCTCCCCACAGCTCTGAGGAGCCAGTCTACTCTTATTTGTTTTCCTGGTCTGATATATTCTGATATTTATTTATTTTTTGCATTGAACACTATATCCAAACTACTCCAAAGCCTCCCAAATGTACAGTGCTCTGAGATTAATTTATGAAAAGTTTACTTTAGGTTTCCCTACACACCGCTCATCTGACAGTAGGGTAGCTCTGTCAGGAGATGAGTAATATTGTCAAAGTAATCAGAAAGCTTTGTGAGCTTAAACACTTAGTGGATGCTACCAGAACATTGCCCAGCAATAAATGGATGTATTTCTTAAAAAGAGAAAAAAAGGACCTAGAAATTTTCAACATTTAGAGACAGTTTTCATCAGAATGAAAATGAAAGTGGGAAAAAATTCTAAAATACAGAAAATTGAGGTATAGAATCATAGAATCACCAGGTTGGAAGAGACCCACTGGATCATCGAGTCCAACCATTCCCACCAATCTCTAAACATCTGCCCCTTGGTACCTCATCCACCCACACCTTAAATGGCTCCAGGGAAGGTGAGTCAACCACCTCCCTGGGCAGTCTGTTCCAATGCCCAATGACCCTTTCTGTGAAGAATATTTTCTTTATGTCGAGCCGGAACCTCCCCTGGCGGAACTTGAGGCCATTCCCTCTTGTCCTGTCCCCTGTCACTTGGGAGAAGACACCAGCTCCCTCCACTCCACAACCTCTTTTTGGGTAGTTGTAGAGAGCAATAAGGTCTCCCCTCAGCCTCCTCTTCTCCAGGCTAAACAACCCCAGCTCTCTCAGTTGCTCCTCATAAGACTTATTCTCCAGCCCCTTCACCAGCTTTGTCGTATGTTGTGTAAAACATTACGTTTGAAAGGTTTGAAACAAATTTCATTATTTTCCCACTGACTCCATGTGTTTAGGCTACATTTTTCTATCCTAAAGCCTGTTCGTTTAAGCACTTTTTTTTCGGGTACCTCTACATAGAGGTTATTACCAAAATGTAACATCTTGCAATCTAGTTATCAANCCGTTTAAGCACTTTTTTTTTGGGTACCTCCAAGAAAGCTTTTTAGTTTGCTACCTTTGTCAGCTTTCTAATCTGACCTTGTTCTTAACGATTCTTCAGTCCTTACATGGCCTCCCTTGCTCCTACATAATTTCCTCCTTTCCTGTCCCACATTACATCTCACAATCCTGTAACTGATTATATGCAGTTTCTTGTGAGGAAGAGGTAATCTGTAGATCTTTCTAATGGTTTCACATGATACAGCCCTAGAGGCAAAGTACAAAGACTCCATCTACATAGAGGCTATTACCAAAATGCAACATCTTGCAATCTAGTTATCAACAGTGACAGTATCCAGTGCAGTCATAAGCAACACAGACCAAGCAATTTCTTGACTCAGAAGTGTTCCTTTGACTAGAGCACTGGGGAAAAAAAGGACAAAACTTTAATCTTCTAAATACCGAGGTTTATTATTTCAAAATGCCACTGTGAAAGACATTGAATTAATTAAAAACACCAAAACTTATTTTAAATGTCTTCTTAAATATGAGAAAAATATTTAGGTTTTGCCTATTTTTCCTTTTTAATAACATAGTGTGTAGAGTGTACTTAATGGATTAAGATCTGTTCAAGCAAATCCAATATCCACTGTCTTCTCTATTTGTGGAATTCTCTGAAAAGTATTATATTTACTTTGTTACAGTTAAGACCTTAATGAGCTTTCAAAATTTTTGTTATGTATTCCAGATACTGTAACAGAAAATTTCTTACAAAATAGAAAATTCCAATCAGTTACATATTTAAGTAGCTACATCTGCAACAAACAAAAGAGTTCAAAGGCTTATATTATCAAGAATGATTTTGATATCTTTATTGAGTGATGTGATCGGTTGACCCCAACCAGCAATTAGCACCCACAGAGTACCTGTCACTGTCATCCTCCCAAGCAAGATGGAAGAGCAAAAGCTGTAAACTTATATGTCAGCATAAAGGCAGGTTAATAAGTAAGAGAAAGAAAGAAAAAACCCAAAACCAACCCAAAACAGGTGATGTAAAGGCAATCATTCACCACTTCTCACAAGTAAATTGATGTCCAGTCAGTCTCCAAACGAGGTCCACCTTGAAAGACACTGACACCACTTTTTACTCTCCCACCCGTTTTTTATTGCTGAGCATTAACATTGGAATACCCTTTATGCCAATTTCAAAACAGCTCTTCCAGTTGTGTTCCCTTCTACTTGCCAGGTCAAACCAGGGAAAAAAAAAAGGCAGAAAAAAGAGTGATTTGTAGTCTTTTGTAAGCAATGTTTAACAACAGGAAAAACTCCAGTGTGTTACCTTCACTGTTTCAGTCAACATGGCTGCTATGAAGAAAGTTAAGTCCATCCTGGCCAGCACCAGTACAAGTGACTTATTTCTTAATCAAAAGATCATTTAGTTTTGAACATAAATACATGGTTTCTCAAGTATGGTTTTTACTCGTACAAGTAAAAGTGTTTCAATAACAGAAGATAATGACATATACCTATTTTATGTCATATAGCTAGAATGAATTATCTGGACTGAACTGCAGGAAGTACTATGTACATCTCCCATAATACATCATGGAAAAACATCAGCTGCTAATTGAATGAGAAAGTATATTACATTCTACAAATTTTGCCAGTTCCTTTGTCAGCAACAGAGTATGGTACACATTGTGCCCATGATTTGGGCATAGGGGAGGGAGCTAATGATGTATGGGCTAGAGTGAGATTCTCAGATGCTTACCTAATATCATTAGCATTTTCATGCCAGTAATTACAATCAATGAAGAAGATGAAATACACATGATATATTTTAATTCAGACATTATGTCACATGAAACTGCAGACTCCATACAAAATGAAAAAAATCTCAGTGGCCTATTAGAGATTTATTTCCTGTTCTTCTTTGATATAAAAATAAAGTTATGTCCCTAGCCCATACCTATGTGGCATCTATATCAGTTTGTTCTCAGAACTGCAATTTTCAGCCTTTACCTTTCAGCATTGTGTCATTCCATTCTTGTTGCTATAATTGCTAATAGAGTGATGAGATTCTTGGAGAACAGTACTCCTCAGTGTTACTATGACAGGAAATAGCCTCATGGGTTCTCAGATTACAGGTAAGATCATGTTTGAAAGAATATCTTTAGAAGCAGTACTGACAAATAACAGATAGTCCTGATTGATCAGATGTTTGATGAGAAGAGAAAGATTTAACTTCTCTGAAAAGATCAGTATGACTGACTAAGACAACTAGAAGTGTAGACTTGGAGGTAAGATGCATTCAACCATTGCAGTAAATACCACATAGCTCAGAGATTATACCAACCTACTCAGCAATCTTTAGCTTCTGAGATTGCATGAAGCTGGAAAAAACAGACTAAGCAACAGAAAAAAACCCCAAACAAACCTGCATACAAAAACTTTATCTGTTCTTTCTGCATTTAAGAACTCAGCATGTTTCAGTCAGGTGAGAAAAAAACATTTTGTTGCCTTGCCTTAACTGCTGATTCTCATTTATATGTGATTTTATTGTTACTTAGATCATAGAAAAAGGACTGGTTCCTCGGAAATAACATAATTAGTGGTGTTTTTTCTGAAATCGGGTATTCTGTTTTCTACTAATGTTTTTTCTAACATCTGCAAGGATTTTATTTTGAAAAGGTTTGGTATTGATTTTATAATTGGCATTGAATTTCTACAGTTTAGATATTTTGAACTTGAATAACAGTGAGAAAATTCTATAAACATTATATTGCAACGAATCAAAAATATTTTCCCAGTACTAAAATTATGTAATATTATCATACATTAAAATAAATAAAACAAAAAAAATGAAGTAAGATTTTTTTATTTAAAACTGAAACTAGGAAGAATGAAAAAAGCAACAAATCACGGGTGATTAAGAAAGCAAGTGTGCACTAGCATGGAAAAAGAAACAAAAATCCAAGTGGAAAACCAAAGAATATGACTGAAAACAACAGCCTTGCTTCATGTCCATTTCCTCATCTCCCTTTTCTTCATACACAGTCAGTTTTCAAGAGTTTAACCATTCAAAACCTTGTTCCTATATCAGTTCACGTCCTTCTCTCTGGAGACAGTTCATGCATCCAAGGAGAAATTACATGTGATGCTTTACAGAGATGAACTCTTGCCCTCTGACCTGGCAATGAGAGGCTAAGCAATTTACACTAAAATATATCAGGTGGTAGTAGGCACCTTTGTTTAGACAACTGAGTTACAGACTTCGCGATTTTTCGTGATGGTTCACCTAAAGACAGAAAAACAGAAAGGTGAGTCCCAAGGCCATTATTGACCAGTTTGAGTTGCTTCCTGAAGGCAGCAAGTTTTGCTCCTTATTGGGGACTGGCACAGTGTTGTCAGGAGCTTCTCTATGGAGTCACCTAAGAACGCTAGACAATGGAAAAAGAGTATTTTTCCATAAAATGATTCAAGACAGATATCAGAAATAAGCTTAAGAAATATTTCAAAGAACATTTTATTTCTGTTTGTGAGAACTCTTGTTCACGTAAGATAGGTCCAACTATCTCCAAACTATAAATTATCAACTACAGACAGAAAGATGTTCTTACCACAATCTACATGAGCTTTCTACTTACGCAATTAACATTGCAAACTAACCTGATCGCCTTCTCTGACAAGGTAACCCACTTGATGGATGAGGGAAAGGCTGTGGATACAATGTACTTGTACTTCAGTAAAGCCTTTGATGCCACTTTTCACAGTATTCTGCTTGAGAATCTGGCTGATATTTGCCTGAAGAGGCATACTCTCTGCTGGGTGAAAAATCTATCTGGATGGCCAGGCCCAAAGAGTTGTGGTAACTCGAGTTAAATCCAGTTGGAGACTGGTCACAAGTGGTTTCCATTAGGGCTCAGTACTGGGTCCAGTTCTGTTTCATATCCATCTCAATGACCTGAATGAAGGGATTGAATGTACCCTTTGTAAGCCCTCGGATGACATGAAGCTGGGCAGTTGTGTCAGTCTGCTTGGGGGTAGGGTGGCGCTGCAGAGGGAAATGAGCAGGCTGGATCAGTAAGCTGAGGCCAACAGGATGTTTCAACAAGGCCAAGTGCAGAATTCTGCACTTGGGGGATAGCAAACCTGTACAGTGCTACAGGCTTGGAAAACAGAGTAGCTCAAAAGCTGCCTGGAAGAGAAGGACCTGTGGGTGTTGATTGGTAGCCAACTGAACATGAGCCAGCAGTGTGCTCAGATGGCCAAGAAAGTCAGTAGCATCTTGTCCTGCATCAGCATGATTAGCAGGACCAAGGAAGTGTTTCTGCCCCTGTAATATGAGCTGGTGAGACTGAACCTGGAATATTGTGTTCAGTTTTGGGCCCCTCACTAAAAGAAAGACATTGAGGTCTTGAAGCATGTCCATAGAAGAACAGTGAAAGCAGTGAAGGGGCTGGAGAACATGTCTTACAAGTTGCAGCTGAGGGAATTAGGGTTGTTAAGCCTAGTGAAGAGGAAAAGAGGCAGTATCACTATCTACAGCCACCTGAAAGGAGATTGTAGAGAGATGGGTGTTGATCTCTTCTCCCAAGTGACAGGTGATAGGACAAGAAGGAATGGCATCAAGCTATGCCAGGGTAGGTTCAGATTGGACATTAGGAAAAATTTATTTGCTGGAAGTGTTATCGGGCACTAAAACAGACTGTTCAGGGAGGTGGGTGATTCACCATCTCTGAAGGTATTTAAAAGACATGTAGATTAAGTGCTTAGGGATATGATTTAGTAGTGGACAGATGTGGTTAGGTTTGATGATCTCAGAGGTCTTTTGCAACCTAGTGATTCTATGATTCTGTGATTCAGATTCATCAATTACTGCAAGTGGGCTGAGTTACAGGATTAGCTTAGTGTGCTCCTTTATTTGTCTGCAAATGTGAAGTAAATAAATATATTTTGAAGCTCACTTATAAGCTTCTCTCTAAAGGTTTACTCTTTACAACATCAGAAAACAACAAAAGAAAACAACAACTGTAGGAGGGAAAATAAGACACTGCCAAAATTGTATTGTATTTCTTACTGTTTCAGCACATGAATAATTTATTAATATTTATAAGTAAAAATGCATAATTTCAAACCTTTAACAGACTTTTTTCAACAAGTTCTATTCCCTAAATATAGCTTTTAGAAACCCCAGCACGTGCAAGAAAAACTATCAAACCTGAGAAAGGATTCTAAATCCTCAAGAAAATATTTTTACAAGATCCTGACTTAAAATAAAAAACAAACAACAAAACATAATCAGTAGTTCTCTTTTAGTGGTTAAAGTTGATATGTATATATGATTTTTGAATAAGACAAAATATTTTATTTTTTTTAATTTGCATTTAGAAAGTATTTTCACAGGGCATTTTGAAATAATTTTTAGCATATGTTCACATATGTTTAATTTTAACATGTGTTCACATATTTTTCTATTGTTCTTTCTATATGATATAATGATCTTATCTGCTTATTTTCCTACTTTTAGTCAAATGAAATTTACATATTGATGTCAAATAAGCTTACCTGTTCATATAAAAAAAAGTAATAGAATTTAATAAAATATTTTCAATATTTTGAAATCTATTTTCTGTAACTGTTCATGACCTGTTATTATCAACACAATTTTGAATTGAAAACATATGAAAATATATTCAGTCCAATATATGAAAATGTCACAGTTTTCCATGATAATATAATAATGACCATGCCAGTGAAATATAGATGCAAACATTTTATTGTTACAATTTTTTTAGTATTAGTAGCTACTTAAACTACTGAACCATTCTTTGATGAAAGCTCAGAAAGCAATTGTATGAACATTTATTTATAATTAAATTTTTGGTAATGAAAACACATTTTCTAAACAGAGTCATTTTTTCATCTGAATGTAATAGATAAATATTCAGATCTGAATCTGAAAAGCAAACTTAACTTTAATTAAGTACTTAAGATAGCCTTCGCTTATTGTTTATTGTGATTTTTATTCATTGGCTTTTCTCTATTTTATTGATCTTATCTGTCAGGTTATATAAAATTTATAGCTCCAACTGAAAACAAAATGCTAGCATATAAAGTAGCACTGATCAAATATTACTTCAATCAAATATCAATCAAATTTCACAGTTGATAGAGATCAGTAAGGACAATTGTGAGGAATAAAGCTAAACGACATTCAGGAGAAAAACATATGATTCCAGAGGAATGGTGTGAAGATTGTGTGTTGTTACTTGGAAGTTTTGCACAATCTTTGATAACCCCACTGTAGGAGAAGAGCAGAGACTTTTCATGCTTTTGTAACTGCTCCTTATGAAAGAGTGAGGTTGTTCTTAGGTTGAGCTGTCTGATGGATAGATTACTGCACTGCGTGGGATTTAAATTTCTGCATTTTTCTTCAGCAGTCTATAACACTATGCAAGACAGGAAAATGAAAAGTCATGAAAATTTACTAGCTCACGAGTAAAATCTGTCCACTGTTCTTCCTTTATGGAAGCAGAGGATAATTTAAGGAAACAAAGCATTTACAAAAAGAATCCCAAATCTTACCTAAAAGCAGGTTGTTATATATTTTATCCCCTACATTACAAGTCTGGCCTTCTTGATTACAAGAATTTTCCCCTTTCTTCCTACACTTATCAAAATGACTATGCTACATGAGATGGAGGTACTTAATTATTCTTCAGGTTCCTTCCTAAAGGAGAAGCTTTAATGACTTAGCTAAAGTAAACGTATAGGTATAACATACACATGAACAATTCATTACAAACCCAATTGGTTTAGTTGATTATAAACACACAGAGACATATTTTACGTATTTTAATTATGTGAAATCACTCAATGTCAGGAAAAAATATGGTTTGCATCCTTATAGAGATTTAATTGGCCAGAATAAAACAACAAGATTAAGGAAAATAAAAGGGACAAGCAGCAAGAAAAGGAAAAAAAAACCAACCCTGTTGTCTAGGATGCTACCCAGGGGCTTAACTCATAAATTTAATTCTTCTGACAGCCCTAGCCTGTCTTATTTCCCTTTGGTAAGGCTTGGTGCTGGACTCAAAATTAATTTTTTGGTCAGGTCTTTTCTAAAAGGCCTTAATTTAGGCAGCCTGGACTTAACGTAAAACAACATTTTGGTGCACTGAGTGAAATTTGGGTGAAACAAGTACTTAAAGTCAAGACATCAATATTGAAATATCCCATCTTAAAATATCTGGGGACATGAATCATCTGTATCTGTATATAAATGCTGAAAAAGCACTAGCTTTTTTAAATAGCTTTTATATATGTTGCATAGAGCTTGTCCCTTTTTAATATGTTTGCCTTGGAAAAAGCTAATTCATGTGATAAAGAACACAAACAGGAAATGAACTGACAGATAAATTAAATAGAAAATCTGAGGCCCAGTGCATGAATTTGAGAGACAAATCTGAGTTTTGTAATGAAAGTATCTTAGGCATTTGCAGTTAGTTTCATTTTATGTAAGTTCTGTTTCCTGGGATTCACGTTTCTAGTCTAAAATAATTTCTTTATTCTTCTTCAGTTCATGGAAAGACAGGGAGTTTCTCTGAAAGATTTAATTCTATCCTGAAACAAGAATTAGAGCTCATCTAAGAGAGCTTTTCTCTTTCAGGTTAGGGGAAGATTCTGGTTTCCACACTGCAGAACCCTAAAACTAAATTTCTGAACATAAATATCTCTATTGGGTTAAATTTAAATTTGTATTTTTTTACAAAGATTTAGTTCTTGATTCACTGCCTAGATATGAGAATTTAAAAGAAGGAATTGATAAAAAAATCAGACAGCTGAAGTATTTTGGACGCAAGAATGAAATAAAAATAAAATATACAATGGGGCATTAACAGTCTAGTTTCCCTTTATCTGAAGTAAAGTATTGAATAATGAATTTCAGGTTAGTAGCAGTGCTTACCTGAGGCTATGACATATGGAACTAGTCTAGGAGAGATAATAGCATTAAAACTGTGCAATATTTTTCATTAGTGGGCTTAAGCTAAAAACAGTGTGGTGATGCTCAGAGATTGTTCCCCAAATGAGATGTAAGAAGAGGCATGCTGAACTTGTTTTCAAAGTATTGATTTCTAGAGAATATCGGCTATGTCATCTTACGCATATTCTGTTTGGGGTTTGTTTTTTTTTTAATATATGATGTTAGGAACATATAAACTACGTTACAACAGAATGAAAAACTGCTTACTTTCCAGGTCATTTTGACCTGTAGAGAAAAAAAAAAAATCAAATTGCATTAGTTATATAACTTTAAAAGTATGAGAAAATTTTCTCCAGATCTAAGCTAGTCATCCTCGATATTTTTTATAACCAACTGAGAGGAAAAGGGGCTTCACGATCATGATTTATCTCATCTTGAGATATATCACTAAAAGTCAGTCAGATCACTTATGCCCTGTAAATATTTGTTTCTTTCCACTAAATATATAGAGAGAAATGGTGACATATACACAGCTGATAAATAGCTTCCTCCCTATACCTTGAATTGGCTTCATTTCATTCAAATCTAGAAGAAACTGATACTTCTTTTATCCCTTTCTTCTGGACTTTCTGATTTTCTTTTAGAGTATACAGCTGTAGGAATATGAATAAAGCTACTTGATCTAAGACAAATATTCTACTTCTCTATTTGCCTTCCTTTCTAATATCACAGTATAGAAAACATTTTTATGACTTATAAAGGCTCTCATTAGGCAAGGAAAAATAGGTATCACTGCAAGAGTCCATGGTTTAATTTATATGTTATCTAGCAAGCTAATCTTTTTTTTTTGAGGGGGGCGGAAATGTTTTTTAAACTCTCTTCGCTGAGAGACTTTCAAGGTTTAATAAAAACCCACTATTACTTCTATGACAATCTTTTCAAATTTCTTCCCAGCACTGAGACTGAAAAATGAGAGTGGATTCACACTTAAAATGAAATGTTTAGTTAACCTACACAAACTGGACATACATCGGTGTATAGAATCTTATAAGAAACACTCATGAGTGTTAGTGAAGCTGACGGATGTCATTGCAAGGTCATTCTCAATAATAATTGATTGATCATAATGACTGGAAGGAGCACCTGAGGACTGGAGGAAAGCAAATGTCGCTCCCATATTCAAGATGGTGAAGAAAAAGGACCCAGAGAAATACAGACTGGTCAGCCTCACCTTGATCCCTGGAAACTGATGGAGCACAATCCTGGAGACCGCTAGCAGACACATGAATGACAAGAAAATCATTTGTAGTTGTTGGTATGTATTCACTAGGGGAAGTCATACTTGACCAACATGATGAAATATGATGAAAAATCTGTCTTGGCAAATGAAAGGAGAACAGTGGGTATTGTCTGCCTAGACATCAGTAAGGTTTTGGACCCTGTCTCCCTCAAGATTCTCATAAATAAGCCATTGATATGTGGGCTGGATGAACAGACAGTGAGACAAACTAAAATATGGCTGAATGGCCAGTCTATACTGGGTACAATCTTGTTCAAAATCTTCATTTACAATCTGGACAATGGAGCAGACTCTACCTTCATCAAGTTCTCTAGTTGATCAACTCTTATGCCTACCATCATGTAACTTGGAAGACTCCAAATTGTACATTCCAGAAATTATTTTGATGAGCGGAGAGCTGCTGCACTGACCAATTCTGCTGGTCTCCTTTGAAAAATCTTGTTAAAACATAACAGCATAACAAAACAATAGAATAGGAATTCACGGTTCAGCTTCATAAATCATTAAAATTTTTTAAATTTTGTATTCTGTAAAATAACACACAGGTCTTACATCACAACTTGGAGCAAACATACATAAGAAATTACCTCAATATTGTATTTTGCAAATATTTCAGCAACTTTAGTCTCCCAAGAATTAAGGCCCATGAAACTTAATGAAAACAGGAAGGAAAAATAAAAATATGCAAAACAATACAGAGGTTTGTAATTATCAACTAAATAATTTCAATAGAAATAATATTTTTTTCTCCAATGGAGTAGATGTGACATTTAATTCCTTGACAAGAGCAAAAGCTGACTTCCTCCTGATTTTTTTATATTCAGTGGGAAAATACAAACTAGCTCTTTGCCAAAGTCACCAGATGATAACATTGCACGTAGTGGACAAGTGTGTGATTATTTAACTATTCATTTTTAAATAGACATATTAAATAGCTATTTTAAAACTGAAAAATATTTTAACACATGTAATTCTGTTGACCAGACAGTTGCCTTGAATAAAAGCTGGTAGCTTATCCTGTAAATGGACACAATGGCATATCTAGTTCAATCCTAATTTTTCCTCTGGATTTAGTTTAAAGGGGTAAGTATCATGAAATATCTCTGTAGGGACAGAATTGAGCTAAAGAATCAATACAATCATGACTCCAATAAATAATATTCAAACAGCAAGTAAAATAGGTTCCAATGATTTATTTTTTTTTCAGAACACAAGTGCAAGCATCTTAATTTTAAACAATGTCATCTGGGTAGAGATTAATTTGGAAGTTACCATAATGGCTTGATGAAGTTGGGTAGACTAGTCCTGGCAGCTGTTTTACCCTTTTCTGATGCAAAGTTTCTGGAATTCAATTTAAGGAGAAAAGGCTTTCTCAGTATACTCTAACTTGTGAGACTAGGACGTCATGAAAAGGGCAGGCTTGTCCTTGGTTTGTTTATTAATTTTTCCCCATACGCAATAGCGTCATAATGTTTTCTCTTTAAAGTTAAATACCAAACTCAAATATCAGTATTTGATACTGAAAATTACATAAACTTTTCTTTTGAAAGATCTTTCTTTAGAAGCTTACTTTAATCATTTTTTTTAGCAGATATTGCTTCACCATATGGCAGCAGGCTTTTAACTAATAAGTTGGCACTTAAAGAAGAAAGGGAAGAATGTTGTTTATGGTTAACTTTAAATCACAGGTGCAGTTCCAGATAAAAGGAGTGTGTTCAAGTGCCAGAAAAGCACAGCACATTTAATTAAATTACTTGCCATCTCAATGAAACAAACAAAGACCGATTATTCAGTTTTGACACATTTTAAACTATGTTATTTTCCCTCATGTCCATGAAATTGTTTCAGTATCAAAGTGATGAAAGCTTATTAGACTTCACTAAAAACATCCAGGAAGTGCTTTATCATGATACATCAGTGTTTGTGTGTCTCAGGGAATGATATTTCATTGAAATATTTAGATGAAGCTGTTTTTGAAAAGCTTGTTTGTATGGAAGTAAACAATTGTTTGCTTTAGTTGGTAATTCTGCTTAAGTCAGGGAAGTAGAAGAGCTAGAATTACTTTGTGGATACAAGTACTACTTCTAAATGCCCTCTCAATGTGTGAAGGTCAGGCTGGAAAAGAGGGTCAGGCTAATATGACGAGACTACCAGGCAATTTAATTTTCAAAAGAACTTACCTGAAGCCCTGCATTAATCCTTAGAATTGGTCATATATCTAATTTTTCAAACCAAATGACAGGTTAGACAAGTTAATTAGAACATCCTCTGGGGGTTACTTTGGATGCAAGTGAATGAATAATATAAAAGCCTTCTGAACATACAAAGGTGGATAAGGTTTAGAAAAATAGAGCAACTCTACTCAGCACTGGTGAGACCGCTCCTTGAATCCTGTGTTCAGTTCTGGGCCCCTCACCTCAAGAAGGATGTTGACGCTCTGGAGAGAGTCCAGAGAAGAGCAACAAAGCTGGTGAAGGGGCTGGAGAACAGGCCCTATGAGGAACAGCTGAGNGTGGGTCTCTTCCAACCTGGTTGTTCTATGATTCTGTGATTCTATGAAATAAAGGAAGGAATTAATCTCCAGTTTCTATACCTCTAAATTAAAGTGTCTAGATATGGCGTCTGGTTTTTATAAGTTTTAGCTGCTAAAATGAATACTCAAAGAGAAGCAAATCCAAAGTTCTTTAGGTTTTCATCATAGTGATCTCATGTCACTTTAGGTTCATATGGTAAAACCCCTGGTTGTAAACTGGTGATCAAGAAAGACACCAATCTCCCTTAAAATCTGTATCAGACTCCTCAGCCTCAGGAGAATGTTTCAGATACCTACCCACTAGACATAATTTTAAGTGGTTGTGTTTAACTCCTATTTGATATTACTTATAGAAGCTAGAGATCTATATAATCTTGCAGTTAGTTTAATATTTTTATGTTCCAATTTCTGTGGTACTGTTATTTCTTGATTAAAAAAAGAATGCTTCCATTCTTTTCAGTGGTAGCAATATTGTACTGCAATTAAAACCTTATTTTGGAAAACTTAGTAGGTCAATATTAAATAGAAATCTAAGTCATAGCTAGTGTATTGCTTCATCACTTAATTATGACTTTTGTCTTCACAACATTATATCTAATCATCTTCTATTTGTGGAGATGACATCTAATGGAAATGTTCACCACCTACTCCTTCCATTACCACTTCCCCCCCAAAAAAAAATCTGTGGTGCATAATAGCATATATAGAACAACTCCAGCAAAGATTTCTCTTCTCTCCTACAAATTAGCACCATAAAACCTCTTTTTTTAATTTGGAAAAGTGGAGTATTTTAGAGTTATTGTTTGTTTCTATTGGTATCAAGCAAGTGAAGTTTAGAATCTTTCATATTTCATAGAAACTGAAATAAAATTTTTATAAAGACAAGTGTAGATACATAAACAGTAGCATTGTCTCTGATCTGTAACATCTGTGTTAGGATGTCTATTGCCACAAGTTAGGTATTTCCAGATGAAAACAATATTGTCATTCATGAATTTTCTGGGGAAAATTTGTTTACATTCTCATCAAAAGAAGATGGCTACTTCAGTGGCTGCACAAAGAACGCGCTCCCCCCCTCTCCAGTTTGATTAAAGAAACCAAATTTTTACCTGAAGAAAACTTAATCTGTAGCTTCTTTATTGTCATTTGTTGACTGAATAATGAAACAAAGACTCCTGCCCAAGGAGTTTGAGTGATATGTATTGATATAAAACCTAGAGTAATACAAATTAATCAAGAATATGTTTTACATAAATATTGCAATCATCAGTTTATTAGACCCTGTTCATAAAGCTGAATGAATAACTGCTCAGCTTGTCTTAAATTCTGTTGTCTACCTAAGCTCATCAGACATAGCCTCTTATAAGGCCAAGCCTATCAAGGAGGGTGAATGTGAATTTACAGGCTAATGAAAAAATGGATTCAGAAGGTTATGTGGGAAATGTATACAGCAATGGAAGGGACTCAAGGTTACCTGTACTCTTTGACATTTTTTGTGTTAGCTCTGATAATTGTTATTTTAAATAGTACGAAACAGTGTTGCAGAGCCTTTTTATTGGGATTATCAAAAACACTTGCACAGGTGCATTACATTATCTAATTTAGATATGGATCAGCAGTTTAGTAGATAATAGAAACTTATTTAGGATATTTTTACAGAAAAAAAGAAGGGATTTTTGTTTGGTTCTCAGTCCTTAACCTTTGTCATTAAGTATTAATTTTCAAGGTAAATATGTAGTTTAAAATGATATAATGCAATACCAATATCTTTTTTGTGTGTGTTTAAATGCTTCCAAAAAAGAGATTGTTAGCTTCCCATCCAGGTGCCAAAAAAGTATCTGAATAGCGATCAATACTAAGAGCTTTCAAGTTCTTTTATTTCTATGTATATTCTAATTACATGAGAAAACCAAGTGGATGCTTCTGTATTGATTGATCTGCTTGTGTTTCAGAAACTTAAATATTTAAAAGCATAAATACTTCTAATATACATTGAATCACATTTAAAATAGTATCTGAGAGTGATCTTACTTTTTGACTCTTAACTCCAACTAGGAATCTGTAGGATTTAACTGCATACTTAATTTTTTTTTATGTTTCTAAAAAGCATATGGTCAGAATATTTTATTTTCATTTTAAAAAAGAAACAAATAATGGCCCATGAGAAAAGATGGTCTTTGAAATTATTTTAGTCTGTTTTTTACAGACTTTTCAGGTTATATGCAGTCTATTAATTTCAAAACCTTGAATATTATGGAAAATATTTCTAAATAAAATATGAGAGACAAATGTCTGACAAATGTCAGACTACTTTGTCATTAGCAACTTCAGTTTACATTTTGCCTGCTAGCTCTTTTCCATTGTGATAGTTTAGTTGATTACACTGCATGCTTGTTTGGGCTTTTTTGTCCCCAACAGCGGTGGAAATAGATTAGGCTACTAATACAGGTGGCCTACTTAAAACATTAAAATTAGTACTGAACATATAAATACAGATAATCTAAGAAATTTAAGAATCAAGTTTGCTAAATGAGAGAAAAACAGTTACATGTTTACATTTTTATGAAGAGAGATTTCATACTGCTTTACTGTTCTCTCCAAACACTTCTCTAATGGGGAATATGGTATGATTTCATCTCATATAGAAGGCAGAGCTACAGTAGCATGTGCATACCAGCTGTTGGTTTTCCTGACAGCTTGTGCAGAGCCTACAATGTTGATGCTAATTTTCTTTATTTCCCAAGAAGGTTGATTTTCTAAGACAGAAACATTTTAACAGCTGACACAAAGAAAACCCACTGTTACTAAGTATTTCAGAGTGTTTCAATTCACCTTTTTTATTAGAAAAATATTTGATTTGTGTTGTATGTTTAAATAAACTTAAATATCCTGCTTAATTTACAATTCAAAGAAGTTCATCATGCAATCAGTCCAATGCAAATGACCAAGATAAACATTTAGGGTTATGTAAAATTAAATTGCATTACTTATTTTGTTTACAAAGAAAATGACTACACATACAGACAAAAAGTCTGTTTTCCTTGTAAATAGTGGACATGTCATATGAATCTTTTGAAAAGAGGGTGACTGTATATGGAATAATAATTATAATAATAACAACAACAACATAATAATGTTAGTATTGTACTTACTTACATTTTCTTTACATGGTATGCTAAAGTAGAGATGATATTAACAGAAAAGTTTGTACCTGTGTACTCCCAGGCTTGGTGGGTTAGGAACTGTACTTGCTATACATTTGCTTTATGTGATTTGCCAGATGACATTCTGGCACTGTGATAATCTATGTGGATTCCATTAATCTGTTTCAGCACTCAAAATTGGACAGTCCTATCCCAATGGTAGTCTATGATCAACAACATGCTATGTACAGGTGTTGTTGAGGAGAATGTTTATTTGGCATGATCCAAAACTGTTAACTGGGCAGGATTTGAACGCTTTTCACAGAATCACTAGGTTGGAAGAGACCCACAGGATCATCAAGTCCAATCATTCCTGTCAATCACTAAACCATGCCTCTCAACACCCAATCAACCCGTCTTTTAAACACCTACAGGGAAGGTGACTCAACTACCTCCCTGGACAGGCTGTTCCAGTGCCCAATGACCCATAAACTTGTGGATATCTAGATGGGCAAGCAAGTCTTTAACCACCTTCTCTTGGACNGTGCATTTATAAAGATTTTTTATTATCTTTCACAGACTTGGCCAATCTGAGCTCTAGTTGGGCCTTAGTCATCCTGATTTTTTCTCTGCACGATGTCACTTCCTCCCTCTAGTCCACCCAAGACACCTGTCCCTTCTTCCAAAGCTCATAGATATTCCTCTTCTTTTTGATGTCCCTTAAGATCTCCCTACTCAACCAAGCTGGTTCTGCTAATTCTCCTCCTCACCTCATNTGGGTCCTCGACAATTTGAAACACTACCAGAGGGTAATAACCTGTCTCTTTCACCAAGGAAGGAAGTTTTCTAGTGATGTCCTTCACTGATGCCCCAGGTAAGCAGCAGACCTCCCTGTGGAGCAGGTCTTTTCTACAGATAGGTCCCTCTGTTACTTTTAGAAGGGAATCCCGCAAGACAATCACTCTTCTTTTTCTCAGTGGATGTTTTGATGGTGGTTTGAGGATGGTGCAGCCTTGGGAATGTTACTAGGCTGTGGGAGCCATCCTCTTCATCTTTGGGAATAGATTCTTCTTGCAGCACTTCATATTTATTTTTCAGGGGAACCTGGGAGTTTGTCATCTGGATGGGGACAGTAGGCTTCCTGTGCCTTGGCAAGAACTTGCTGTCATTTCCTAACTCTTACCCTCCCAGTCTTGCAGTTGGCTGATGGGTGGAACGCAGCAGCACTAGCTCTGGCAGCCTGCTGCATTTGTGAAAGTTTTCCAAGAAAACTTTCCTTTGTATTTCCAAAACCATAAAACTCCATACTTGCTTGCCTTGGGTGTAATGGTTTTTTAGCTGAATTTATTTACAATATCTGAAGCAATAGGTAATAATTTCTTCAGGCTCTAAGTAAATATCTAAGATTTATTCTGGCTACTAAAACAGATTGTCTTCCCCGAGTCATGTTCAGCATATGGAAAGGCTAATCTAATTCAGAAGAGGGGAATAAAGCAAGTATTTTCAAATCAAAGCAGTTTCAAGGACTTTAGTTAAAAAAAACCACAAAACAAAAAATACCCCAAACCTGAAAAGTTTAGGTGTAGACACAACATTTAGGAAGAGTTTAAAGCATTAATAAAGGAAGAATAATTAATGTCTTAAAAATTCCTTCTAATAATTTCTGTCAGAAATGTTCTCTTCCTATTTTTATTACTGAGAAACTATAGACTTGAGATTAAAATGTTATTAAACTTAATTAAACACTGAATAGGTAAGTTTATAAAAATATTTTAATTTTCAATAATTTTGTTGTTTGGAAAAGATGACAAAAAATTGATTTAATCATTAACTAAAATTTAGGCCTATTTATTTCAACTTTTCCCTGAATACAGTCTGAAGGAAGTTAGTAAACCTAATGTGTTTTTTAGTGCTGAACTAGTAAAATACCTACTTATGAGTAGAATGAAACTTGCAAAAAGGAAGAAATCACTCTTCTGCCTGTATGGCTTAGCTATGTATTGTAAAGACCAGATGGAAACTGAAATGTAAATATACAAGGGATTACAAAGACATTAGGTTTTGGCAAATGGTATCATGAAGCAGAGGTAAAACAGTTATTTATAGCATCAAAAATATATATGCAGATTTTCCTTGGAAAACAGAAGAAGATGGCATAAACCTTTTTTTTTTTTCTGCAAAGAAAAGTATAAACTATTGAACTCCAAATTAAGTGGAGAAAGGAGAATTTACACATATGACAACTCAGTTTGAAAGCCAATTGAGAAACCCCATTGGCAGATGAACTTTCCCTGTGAGAAGCTTAAATAGGCCAGAAAAATTACTTCTGAAGATGCAGTACTTATATAAATAGTATTACATAGGATTAGAGTTACAGGAGTTATGATTTTGGGTCTATACATGCACACAATGGGAACTAATAAAGAATCTTTGTTCAAGATTTTTTGTTGCTTGTTTCTTGAAAAAGACTTAGCCTAAAGACATTCATAATATGGAGAAATAAAAGAAAAAAAATCATAAAGCACGAATCACTTTTAAATTCAACTTATTTAATATTGGATTCTAAGTACGTATATGGGATTATCATGCAAAGCATAAAAATATTTGCATGTTTAATATGCATTATCTATCATTTTACATGAAATGCAATTAAATTGTATAAAATATATATATAATTTGGTACAGTTATATAGAAAAATTTATACAGTTTTAAAACAAACATGTTTTAAACAAATCCCTCAAGATGGGATGGACAAGCTTGAGAAGTGGGCCTATGTGAACCTCATGAGTGCAAGGCCCTGCACCTGGGTCAGGGCAATACCTCCTATCAATACTAGCACTCTTAAGCAACCTGATGTAATTGCAGATGTCGCTGCTCATTTCACGGGGCTTGGACAAGATGACCTTGAAGTGTCTCTTCCAACCCAAACTATTCTATGAGTCTATGATTCTAATTACATGATACAGATATGTAAGGAACTGAGAGAATTTGTAGCTAAAACCAAATGGTAAATAATATTATTAAGGCAAATGTGTTCTTTATTAAGCTATATGATCTCAACTAGTGACTTCCAGAGACAAAAGGATTTTTCTTTAGGAGATAAGTTCAGTAACACATCCATACTTCCATATTAGTGCATCCCAGCTCCATCTGACTATGTTTCTGGCTCTTAAAAATAAAGAAAATAATTACAAGGCAGCGTTCGATGAGAAGGTGTCAAACGTGTTTTTTGGTCCAGAATGCTAGGAAATATATGCAGGCTTAATAACGAGGAGGAGGTATAAAACATGAAAGAACAGTCAATATGCTTTATATCACTATTGCAACATTATAGAGGTTTCAGAACTGAGATTCTTTGGAAAGAGATGGAATTCTATGAAGAGTGAAATACTTGCATTTATAGAAGAATCTCCTGGTACTGTGGTTCATGGAGCAACATGGTGATCCCCTCAATCATATGCTTACTTTTTAGTATCATCATTCCAAGATATAGTGACATGGTCGTCCTGGAACTAAGAGAACAGACTAGTGGTCTGAATACTAATTTGATTTGAACTGAAACAACATTATCAAGAAAATTCTATGAACCTGAAACACTGCTTTCACTGTTTTCCTCGGTTCTGTTATAGCACTTAGCAAGATAAGACCAGGTAGACATTGTTATAAAAAGAATATCAAGATTAGCTACCTTTTCTTCATTCTCTTACCACAGAATGCAAGATCTATCAGGCTTAACCCCTAGGCTTAACTTGTGCACTGTGATTAGAGGACCATATTTATGGGAATTGGGATCGAGTTCAGAACTCTGTTCTGACAACTTAGATGGGGACAATTCCATGTGGCAGGAAATACTGATGAGCAGAGTTTGCTTTTTTGTGTTAGGAGGTGGTACTTGGGTCTGAATTTAAAGAAACTCGGATGAAAACAGGATTCAGATAGGGCCTGAGACGGAAAAAAAAAGTACTAAAACTTTTTAAAAAAAATAATCTCTTTAGGATGCACTTTGAAATTGTCTATGGTCTTCTGGGACAGAAATCAGCATAGGGTTCAGTGTTCATAAGCCTGTCGTCAAGCATCCTATTAGCATGGAAGTGAACATTTAGTATACATAACTAAAAATTTTTACTTGGTGCAATGGGAATGCACTCAAATGGGAATTGGTGGGTAAAGTCGGGGATGGAGGTAGCTGGCTTTGTAGAAAACAAGGGAGTCTCATCTTGATACACAGTGTAACCCTATATGCATCTGAACGCATCTGAAGTCATCCAAACTGCCTGTAATGGCAATATCTGTGGACAAATTTTGGCTACTGAAATATAAATATCTATTAGGTGAAAATGCACTCAATAAATCACATTTAAGGAATGTCTAGGTAAGGTGAAATAAAAACATAATAACAATTTTTTTATTACATAAGAGGAAAAAAAAATCTGTTGATATTTAAATGATTGGATAAGTCCTGTTGGGTTTAGGTGCTATAGAATTAGGGATACCTATTACAAGTGGAAAATGTAGATTATAGCCTGGAGGAATCTAACATGTCAAGCAAAGGTAATGTACAATTTACCATTCAGCAGGCATTCAGCTGACTGCAAAGAACAATTCTTAGGCTGAAATTCACAAAGGAAAACTGTATATTCCCCACAGAATATACATTATAATGTAATATACATTAGATATACCAAAGACACAGACATTTAAGACAGCTTGGATGCATAGATCCACAACAAAATACATAATACAGAAATAAGAGAAGAAAAATAGCACACTAAGCATCAAATAAAAAAATATTGTCTGTGCTGAATTAATTGAATGATACTGATAAATATGGGTATTTTTTCCAGCTAAAACCTTATTCATTTATAGTCATACAGGTTGTCTAGAGTTATAATCTCAACATCTGGCCCTTGACACTGGTATTTAAGCCTACACTGTAGGTGCTTACTCTGTGGAAATGAACAGAAGTGATAGTTCTGCAGACGTTGACATGAACATTACAGCTGAATGAATATACTTTCTTCAACTAGCTAGCAGTTACACAGTGATTTTACGAGTATTTTATTTTCCAAAGAAAATTAAGAAGAGACGCTTGTAATAAGCATGAAATTAATTACAGTCAAATAGGCCAATGTAGTAAATCAAGCTTTATCAAGATATTTTCCTGCTTGTAATTCCTCTTTTTATATGCCACTTATGGTGTTTCATGTGTTGGTTGAAAATGTTTTCCAGCATGTCTACATTCACCAAAAAGAATCTAGTATCTGTGGTGCATCCTTTGATTTCTCAAATGCCAAGCAATTTTACTTTTTTTCAGATAAGTTGTATAAGAAGTGCCACATGAATACTGCTACTCCTGATGAATTGTGCTGAAAGTCCAATAAATTATATTAAATACTACATGATTCTGGCCTCTGTTGGTAAAATATTTTTTTTATTGCTGCATGACACTGCACTGTAACATGGAATTCTGTGACTTCTTCCTGTTCCTGAACCTCACAGAATGAAGTACAGCTCATCTTCAGAAAAAAAAAGGGAAAAACCCCAACCCACAAATCTAAAATATCACAGAACTCTAAAATATCACATTTATGGGCAGTACATTTATTGAAAGGAGAAAATACGAAGGAAAAAAGGGCTTCCTCAAGGGTCATGTTTCAATATGGGTCTCTATAAACTAACTCTCTCTTATCTCTGTCTCTCATTTTACCATGCTCTCTTGAGAACTTTCTGCTACCTAGTATGGAATCAGAAATACCATGCACTGTGATTTAATTTTATTAGGGTTAAGGAATTAATCAGAACATGTGATATTAGAAAAAGCCATAAATCTTTGATATCATATCACTTTGGTATCATATATCATTGCTTCCTAATCCTGCAAAACCCCATCAT
This sequence comes from Piaya cayana, assembly GCA_013389865.1. Classification (NCBI taxonomy): domain Eukaryota; kingdom Metazoa; phylum Chordata; class Aves; order Cuculiformes; family Coccyzidae; genus Piaya; species Piaya cayana. Next base: position 107,900 of record WAAB01011233.1, read on the forward strand.
GCCATTTTCCAGTCTCATACTGTAAAAAAAAACTATCTAGTTAATACATATGAAGGATGGTATAAGTCAATGTGATGTATATGTCCCTTACACATTTGAGTCATCATCCAAATAAAATGTTTAGGACTTTATCCACTTAGATGAAAGCTGTGGTGTAGCCTGAACAGAAACCAATTTGAACAGTCTGTGAGAACTTCAGAAGGCAACATAGTGCATATTGGCTTGTAAAGGCTGTTGTAGGGTTGAATGCTTTTATACCCAGTAGAGATAATGATCCTTCAAGGTTTCCATAAGAACATGTTGCTTGTTCTGTTAGGAGCATTTCAGAGGCAGCAAGATCTGTTCACTGACATGCTATTTTTTCCCCAATAATATTATTTTTTATCACTCTTTTATTTATTTATTTATAGTGTTTGTGTTTTTTAATAATTTAAAACTATTTATATTACTATTTATTATTTTATTAGAGCTATTGTGCTCTAAGAAAAATGTCAAGCCCAGGCTTTGACAAATGTTGACCTCTCATGCTGTGTGCTTTAGTATAGAGATACTTCAGTTAGGCTGTTAAATGTGGTACCTTTTTAAAGGAACACACCCTAATTCCTTTGAGGAATCTTACAATTGTTTTTCTGTAGAGGTTCCCAATAGATCAATAGCTTCTGGCTCTTCTCTATTACTCAAAACTTCATCCCCTCCCTTTTATAAATCTAGTTTAAACTCTCCTTAATAGGTGTGCCCAGCTTTTACCTGATCCTCATTTTGAATTTACTTCTTAAGTCCTTTCTTCCAAAAGAAGCACTTTTAATTTTTCTCCATAAACAGACTACACAAAGAAATATTGTTTATTATTTCTTTCATAAAATGACTCACAGGTCAGTGAATTCATTAAAAACTGAGATCTGCCAAAGCTTTTCTCATCTTAAACCTCCTGCCTATTAGCACTGTACTTCAAATACTAGTCTGCAGACCATTATAAGTAAAACAATGAAGAATGAAAGTGCTCTGTCTCTCCTATTGAAATAATTGTACTTTATATGTATGGCAAAGATGAAGTAAAATCCGTAGAACAAAAAGTGAGAGTGAGACTATTCTGCCTTTTGTTCAGGATATTGACTTGGACAAAGCAGGCTGTCTTCCTACACTACTCTTAAACAAATGATAGTTCTACCAATTTTGCTTCTTTATTTGTTTGATTTTCTTGATAGATACTGAGTAAAAACACACACGCACTCCGAAGATTTTCTTACCTTTTAGTGAGTGCCTGAAGCTCTGAAAATGTGAGATAGGACAGGTAGAACACTAAAGGAACATATTTTCCCTTAATTATTTTATCCTATCTGAGGTTTGGCATACAAGCTATACGGACACAGAAATTTGTGTTCCCTCAAGCAGAGAGGCAATTCATTTCTATGCTAGTTTAAATGCATCTGATTTTATCTGAAATGGTCAATCACGAATTGCAGCTGAAGGATATGACTAACAGCTGGAAGTGCGTATGAGCAACTTTCTGATCTGGCTCCTTGGGGGCATTTTCTAGAGAAGAGTTCTAAAGTACACCCTTTATAGTCAGAAACTAACAATATTACAGTCAATCTTGTGGTGTGTTTGCACATGAAATCTAATTAATTTCATCACTTTAGTTTTCTCATGTTGGCCAGTGTGTTCTGTGTGTTAGCAGGGAGTTAGACCCAACGTATGGCATCAATATTGAGTAACTACAAACAGCAAATGACATTATCTACATAATATTTAATTTTTTAAGGAGAATTGTTTAAATAATATGTACATATTTTTAAAATATACCAAATTAGATTGGCTAGTGATCAAAACTTAATATTATTTCACTACAGTTTGATACTACCATTTTTCTTCAGCATTATTCATGTAAATTTATACATGGATGAGACCTACTATATATGTTATGTACTGTAAAAAGTCGTCTTCCTTCTTTAGTGGTCCTTCTTTTCTAACAAAAAGGCTTCTTTCAGTGAGTAGATAAGGGTGAATAATCATGCCATAAGCAGAAGCAAGCCTTTGGTTCCTAGAGGCAGAACACTGGATGAGATTTGTTTCATATCTGTGCCTGGTTATTTATAAACAGAGTAGAATAAAGTGTGAGTTCAGATCTGTTCATTATCATGACTTCTAATGCGTAGGTGCCTGATTAATACTAAAAAAATAGTGCTTTCTCTTCAAGATCATAAAATATGTTTGTCTAGTTCTAACAGTTTGATCTTAACTTTTTCTTTTTCCACTTCAAATTTTCTATTTATATCATTACTTTCTCCAGTGTGACTTGATAAAATAGATTATTGACCTTGCAGGTATGCAGAATGCATCAGATAAAAGCTGCTGTTTGACATCCACCTCTGATGAAATTATATCCCATTGAGTGCACTAAGACAGGACTACCCCTTCCCCTTCTCTGGAGGGGTTTAAGGGACGAGTGGACAAGTTGCTGAGGGGCATGGTTTAGTGATTGCTAGAAATAGTTGGACTCAATGATCTGGTGGGTCTTTTCCAATCTGGTGATTCTATGATTCTATGAAAAAATTGTATAGAGAATCTAAATCCTCTGCCTTCACTGTTTATCAGACCATTATTTCTAACTATTCCACAAAGCATGCAAGGATAAAAGAAGACTAAAGTACATAAAAAAGGCCTCTCTGTTCCCACAAAATGCTGATTGCAGATATGTTTTACAATCTTACTAATGTTAATAGACTTATTATGTTGTATTTGCAAAATATATTTCCACTTTTTTTTACAACTTGTGAAACATTTCCCTTACAGTTCTGGTAAGTGGTTTAATTATGTAAAACAGAATAATGCCACTTATTTTTGAAACATTATAACTGCAGGTTGGTTTTGCTTGTAAAGTAGTTCTTAATTCACTTTGGATTTTCTTTCACATCTCATCTCAGCATGCTTGGGAGTGTCAGTGTTATTTTCATAGAGTTTGATTGCAACATTGATGCTACATCTTTCAATAAATCATGGAGTCTTAGGGCATCTTGAAAAGTATTTGAGAACTGTAATTTAGCAACCAACTTACTATAATAATTTTCCACTTCCACATCATTCATCTTGCAGAACTGTCCTTTAGGATTCAAATATATTATATTATCTTACATGGGAAGATAAACGCAAGGAATTCTAAAAGGGAAGGCCAAAAGTGAACAATCTGTATGTTCTTATATATGTTCTTATATCTGCTGTGAAACATTCAGGAGTCACAAAGAAAGATGTAGTTAAAAAAAAAAAAAGAGCTTTTCCATTGTCTACATATTCTTATACCTATAAGTTTGCTTAGTAAATAATAAAAGGTTTCAGAACTAAAAAAAGATAAACTTTTGTTTAAAACGTGTCTTTGAACTTTTTGTATGTAACCAGTAGATTTTCACTATTCTCAAATGTGAGTAGAAATACGAGATGACAAAGTTAAACTCTTAGAAATCTCATACTTGAAAAGAAACTTTTTGAAATAGCTAAATAATATATTAAATAATGAACTCATTTTGAAATTATCTTAAGAAGTTCAACTGCTGCTGAATAATGTTTCTAAAACACAGAGGGTCTAAAAAAACTTTCAACAATGAGATATATCAGAGACTCCATCATATTTTCATGAGAAATAAGCATGGATTTATGTTAAAATTGTGTCAATTTATTTTTGTGTGGAAGTGCTATTATTCATGTATTATATACATTACACAGCAAAGTATTAAAACAGGTTTGTCTTTTCCTGTTCCTAAGCAAATAAATTCTACAGGTAATTTATTTGCCATTAAAACTATTCACATAAATATCTATCTGCATGAGAAAAATCTTCCTGAAAATAAAGAAAACAAGCAGATTTTCAACAGCAATATCTAGAGTAATGGAAAAAAGATAATTACTAAATTATAACATGTTATAACCTTGAGCAATTGGCAGCTTAAAGGGTAGCAACTCTATTCATGAAACTTTCATTTCTTGAACTAGAGTCATTTAGAGAATGTATTCCATTAAAAATAAATGTGTTGTACTTTCAGGTGTCATCCTTTAGGAAACAGAGAGCAATACCATGAATATTTATTTATTGCTGAATTCCAAAGATTATGAGGGAGAGTACTTTCACGCATACATATTTATTAATGGATTAAAATTATTACCAAGTGATAAAAGTAGGAAGAATCACCTAGTTATTATTTTTATAAGAAGAATCTAAATAATAAGTGTAGAATTCAACTCCAGATTTTTCTAATTTATATATCAAATTGTGAATGAGGAGTGAAATCTAGCCACTTAAATTTTGATGTACAATTTGAAATGCTTAGGTGATTCATGCTTGAACTCCATCTACTGCTACAGGAGGGCATGATTATTTTAAAGGTACTTTATTTTCTAGCACAGAGATCCCCTATACCCTAGGGATTCTTATACGACATGAGAGCATGAAAATTAAGGCAAATAATTGAGTGGAATATGAAATGAACATCTCGTCTTGTGACTATATTAGCTGTTTTAGCAGTTTAGGCACTTTATTCATAAGTAAGAGCACCATATAAAGTAAAAAGGCAAATATAAAACAGGCTGAGTTTAAATTAACATTAATGTTACAACAACTCAGGTGTATAATATTTGATGGAGGAAAGAATGGTAAGGGTAAAAGTGAAAAAAGTTATGGTTTGAGGTAAAGACAGTTCAATAAGTAAAGCAAAAGCTGTACGCTCAGAGTAAACTAAAGTATTAATTCACTGCTTCCCATTGGCACAAGAGAAGGGACACAGCTGTGTCCCTTCCCAGCTTCTTGTGCACCACTAGCTTGCTTACTGGTGAGGCTGCATGGAAAGCAAAGAAAATGCTGATACATGTAAGAACTGCCCCACAATAGCTAAAACATCTGTGTGCTGGTAATACTGTTTTGGTCAGAAATCCAAACCATAGGACTATATGAGCCACTGAGAAGAAAAGTAACTCTACCCAAGACAAAACTAGTCATGTTAGGGTTTGGTTTTTTTCCCTATAGTTCAAATGAAAATAGAATGTAGAGACACACACACACAA
>WAAB01011233.1:116797-134412 GCA_013389865.1 Piaya cayana
TACTGGAACAGGCTGCCCAGGGAGGTGGTTGAGTCACCATCCCTGGAGGTATTTAAAAGACAAGTAGATGAGGTGCTCAGGGATGTGCTATAGTGACAGATAGGAATGTTTGGACTCAGTGATCTGGTGGGTCTCTTCCAACCTGGTGATTCTATGATTTGATGATACTATGATTCTATGATTTGTTCAACAGAACAGTCTTGAATTACTCACCTCTTGCGATATATAAAAAGAATATTTTTTTTCCTGGGGTGAAAAATCATGGTCAGAGATGAGGAAAAACAAACAAACAAACAAACAAACAAACAAACAAACAAACAAACACACACCTTTACTTTTTACCATAAAGATTTTATCTTGTATTATTTTGCATACACAAAATGAAATAAAAGCTGAACATATTCTTAATGGTTATGAGATCAAGAGAAGGCCTTTCCAAGGAGGAAAAGTAAGAGAAAAAAATAAAGGCCCTTTTTACTGGTCTGTGAATATTAGTGTGCCCAAGGCACAGGCCAACATTTCAGTTTGTATTCCAGACATGTAGCTTTCTGTTCGAAGACAGAACTACGAGTCCTTGATTGGAGTGGCAGTTAAATTAGTGTTCATTGACAAGATTAATCAAAGAAAATGTACAGGAGCACAAGGTGTCCTTTTATAGGCTAAAGTCCCTCCATCTCATATCCTATTTCAGATAGGACCAACTGCAAGCACCCCAGTTGCCTTGCCTTGCAGTGTCTTGCCTTACCACCCTGCCTCACCTCGTCCTGCTCACTTCACCTCCTCTGAAATTACGTAGGAGAAAGATATGCAGGGAAAGGCACTAACATTCAGATGTTATGGAAATTACAGTATCCAAATGAAATATATAGGTCAGAGGTCATCATTCTTCTCCCAAGTAAGAAGAGATACAACGAGAGGAAATGACCTCAAGTTGCACTAGGGGAGATTCAGATAGGATATTAGAAAAAAATTCTTTACTGAAATAGTAGTGAAGCATTGGAATAGGCTGCCCAGGGAAGTGGTAGAGTCACCAACCTTGGTGGTGTTCAGAAACTGTGTAGATGTGGCATTTCAGGACATGGTTTAGTAAGCATGTTTGTATTAAGTTGATGGTTGGACTTCAGGATTTTAGAGCTGTTTTCCAACCTTACTGATTCCTCAATTTTGTTGTATTCAGAAAGGCAGAAGAGGTGCTGCAGGGAATGCCTACAATAACAGAAAGATAAGAGACAGAATATGAAATATAGAAAAAGTGGTGAAATGATAATGGAAATTCAGAAAAGAGGTGGGCATGTGGAAAGTAAATAGCAACAAAGACTTTATCCTAGATTGGTGTTAACAAGTATTGTGATAAGAATTGTTTTGTCAAATATTGTGATAAGATGAGAAAAGTTGCATGCAGAATCAAGTGGAGCTGGAAGGTGAGAGAAGGAAGGTAGCCTGAGAAAATAAATTGAGTGAGTGGAAAGAAGAGAGAGAGAGAAAAGAAAAGACAAAAGAAAACAGAAGAATAGAAATAGAAAGCAGACAAAGTGTGGGAAACCTAGACTATTGTAAGTTTTCTTTTTGTAAACATACAGAAATATATATATATTCAAATGTATATGTTCAAATACTGGTACAGGCTTCCTAGGGAGGTGGTTGATGCCCCAAGCCTGTCAGTGTTTAGAAGGCATTCAGACAATGACCTTAACAATATGCTTTGTCAGCCATAAACTGGTCAGGCAGTTGGACTGGATGATCGTTGTAGGCCCCTTCCAGCTGAAGTAGTCTGTTCTATTCTACTCTATAAACAGAAAGAGAGTGGAAGAATTCTCCAATGAAACTTAATGCTTTCTATCTTGTGTACAGTTTGTTTTCACCATCAATCTGATGATGTAGCACACTAATATAATATATCATCACAATGACAGCACTATGATAATATAATACACTAATAAATCATCAGAATAGCTGTGATAAGAGCTGTCACTCTGGTGATACATTAGCCTGGTCCATCATAAAAGAAACAGGTATTCTAAACAAATGTATTATAACTACCTTTTGTTGCCATTGCTTGTTTATTCATCCCCTTCTATAGAAGAAAGTATCAAAGCAGTATGTTTTTACAAATTACATTAAATAAAAAACCAATAAAGTCATGTTTAATAATGGAAGGAATATAGGTAGGAAGTAGAAGCTTAACCATTAACTATAAAACTTCAAAATTCACATTGCCATATCTCATTAAAAACAATCTAAAATTGTCACAAATTTATTCATGTTGCTTGTTAACAGACAGGATCTTGAGAGTGAAAGGTGACCACAAAGTGGTTAAGTTTGACATCTATAGTAACAGGAGGAAAACTGACAGCAAGACCTCAGCTCTGGGTATGAGAAAAGTAGGCTTCAGGTTGCTTAGAGAACTACTTAGTAAAGTCCCCTGGGAGAAAGTCTTGGAAGGTGCTGTTGCCCCTCAGTGCTGGTCACTTTTTAAATACTGTCTCCTAAGAATACAGGACCAGGCAATCCAAAATGACAGAAATCAAGCAAGAGAGAAGACCAGCCTGGTTGAGCAGGGATCTTCTTCTAAAACGTGAAAGAAAGGTGTATAGCCAGCAGGAAAAAGGAAAGGCACCATGAGGGGACTACAGGGGTATTTTCTATTCCCCATAGGTTGGACATTTGTGAATCTAAAGCTCAATTAGAGTTGAAGCTGGCCAGTACTGTGCAGAATAATAAAAAGGGATTTTAAAAATATATTAATAGCAAAAATCAGGCCAGAAATGACATTGACCCATTATTTGATGAGCATGGACACCTCATAAACAGGAATGTAGACAAAACAGAGATATTTAATGCTTTTTTTAGATCTGTCTTCAACACGAGTGACAGGCTCGGGCACCCTGGACCTCTGGGTTAGAGAAACAAGACTGTGACAAAGATAAACTCCCAATGAACCCTGAACTTATGCAGGATTTGCTGCTCCAAGTGGATCTCTGTAAGTCAATGGGGTCTGCTGAGATCCATGAGGATACTTAAAGAGCTGGATGATGTCATAGTGAGACCTTTCTCAATGATTTGTCAATGCTCTTGGGAGTCTGGAGAGTTAACGGTTGACTGGAAGATGGAAAATATTGACCCAGTCTTCAAGAAGGGCAGCAGGTGTGACTCCAGTTGCTACAGGCCTTTTAGTCTCACCTCAGTGTCTGGAAAGTTCATGGAGAAGATTATTCTGGAAGCTACTGAAAAACTCCTAAAAGACAGCACAGTCATTGGTCCCAATCAGCATGGGATCACAAAAGGAAGGTCCTGCCTTACAAACTTAATTTCTTTCTGACCAGGTTATCCACTTATCTGACCAAGGGAAACCAGTTGATATAATCTTTCTGGATTTTGGTAAGGCCTTTGATGCTGTCTCTCACAGTATCTGCATAAACAAGTGTCTAGCATTCAGCTGGACAAACACAATGCAGTGGGTGAACAATTGGCTTATGAGTAGGGCTGAAATGAATGGGGCTACATCGGGCTGTTGACCTGTAATGAGCAGGGCCAGTACTCTTTAAAATCTTCATAAATGACCTGGATGAGGACTCAAAGGTTTACTAACCAAGTTTGCTGATGACATGAAATTGGGGGGAGCTGTTGGTGCTCTGAGGGGCAAAGACGCTCTGCAGATGGATCTAGACAAATTGGAGAGCTGGGCAATTGCCCATTGTATGAAGTTTAATAAGGACAAGTGCCAGATTTTGCACCTGGGACACAGAAATCCTGGGTATACGTAATGACTGGGGAGTGACAGGCCAGAGAGCAGCCCCATTGAAAGGGATCTTGGGGTTCTGGTTGACAGCAAGTTGAATATGAGCTAACAGTGTGCCTTGGCAGCCAAGACGACCTAACGTGCCATTGGGTGCATCAAACCCAACATTAATAGCTAGTTGAGGGAGGTGATTGTCTTGCTGTATTTCAAGGCTAAAGTCACTTGATCAGTTCAGCCTCAAGGAGACTGAAGGGAGACTTTCAGGTGCACTTACACAGCCACTACCTAGATGGATAATTGTCCAGATTGCAGCTTAAGCTTGTGAGTAAACAGAGAAGGCAGCAGCAATTTGAACTGTCTGTGGGGACTGACAGCACTTCATAATTCTTTCTTCACCCTCTCAAAAGGCCCACTGCCTACCATCTGGACCTTACATACACAGCCTCTGACTTTACTAGCTGAAGTTCTATAGTGTTCAATTCATACACGTTGTGGACATGTTAGCTGTGAGACGATCCTTTATATAGAGTCCTATTAAACTGCATTGAAATAAGCTTAGTTTAAGAAGATAAAAATCACAGAGAAGTGTAGTTTTTATTCTGCTGACTAGTATTTCTATCTTTCTTAAAACTTTCTGGTAGACTTTTATGTTGACTTGAATATTTCTACTTAGTATTTTTCATGTTCAGCATTCTTTGAGATCTTAAAGAATGAATTGAATATATTAGGAAGCATGAATCTGTCACTCTGCTTGCAATTAATTAATAGCCAGACCGAAACCTTGTAGCACTACATATTTAGTTTATTGTTTTAGTTTATCGATATTTAGTTTATTAATTGCATGTTACATCTCACTATACACACTTTCAGTTGTTATACATAGAAAAAGTGTTAACTGCTGTAAGTCTGCTTCTTATATTAAAGTCAAAGTCTAGAAAAAATGAAACAACGAAGTTTGGATGATTAGAGACCAGAGCAAAGAGGATTTGAGGAAAAAAAGTAAAAATATTAATTGTCAAAAGAATCTAGTGTCACATGCTGCTTTATTTTAGCACATTTTAAATATCAACATCAACATCACTTTGTTTAATGTAGGAGCTAATATAGTTTCTCTTTCATTTTACCAGTGCCTCCTAATTTAAAATTAAGTACTACGATATAAAGAAGATACTAACATTTATAGACTCAGCAGAGATACTAATTTTATTACAGATAATTTTCTCCATATCTCGCCCCAGGTAGCTACTCAGTTATCCACAGCTGATACTTATCTCTCTTTCCCTCTCTCTATGAAGGCTAATGGATTCATTACCTTTCCTGTTGCTGCCATCTCTTTCTACTTCAAATTTGCCAGTCATCTTTTTGCCGAATTATTTAACCGATTAATGTAATCAAGTTAAATCCAAATAAATTGTATACTTAACTTGACGTTTATGACTTTTGAAGAAAGGCCTGTGTGTCCTCCTCCCACAAAGTGTTTTTCTTCTCAGTAATCTCACAATTCTTGAATTACAGAACCATCATAACTGTAACATCCTGGCCTGTGCTAAAGGAAAGAATAAGTGAAAAAGTGGCAAATTCACACAGAAGATGACAACAACAAAAAATAAGCAAACAAAAAATTCTTATATTTTTAATATTCAAATCACACCCTTCAGGCAAATCTGAAAGATTATATGGGAGGGGACAAATTGTACTGAGTGTAGGCGGAAAGATGTTCTCAATGAGGAGGCACAAAGGTGGCTTCTGTGAGGAGAGGCTATGAGCTGTCCTATGCAGGACATAGTCATTTGCGGCTGACTCCAAACAACTCCCCACAGACCACAGCTGAGCCCCTCAGCCAACATTTGTAGAACTGTAGAATGATAGAATGTTTTGTATTGGAAAGAAGACTTTCAAGTCATATCTAGTCCAACCCTCCTGCAGCTGCAGGAGCATCTTTAGCTAGATCAGGTAGCTAAGAGCCCCATCCAAACTGACCTTGAATGTTTCTAGGAATGAGGCCTACACTACCTCACAGGACCACTTGTTCCAGTGTTTCATCACCCTTATTGTGAAAAAATTCTTCCTTATATCCAGTTCAGTTCTACTCTCCTTTAGTTTAAAACCATTACCTCTCATACACTCCCATTACTCCCTCATACATCCCATCTTTCCGTCTTTCCTATAGGCTCCTCTGAGTACTGGAAAGATGTTATAAGGCCTCCTAAGCAGTTATTTCAAACAAAATAAACTCGAGCTTCATATAAATTATGAACAAAAATATTAATTGGACATACACTCCTCACAGAGTTATTAAATGGAAACAAACAAAATTTTGACTTCATAATGTAGACTATTTAATTGGAAAATAAAAATGCCTAGAGATGTACTTGCCTTTATTAACACAGTTGCTATATCATAGCCCAAAACTTGAGTATCAATCAGCATAGTTATATAAACATCTGGAGAATTATCATCATTTACATTAGCTTAGAATATTTAATTTGTGTCTAGAGATGTGAAAGATGGACATGAATGCTTCTGGTTAAAAAAAAAAAAAGAAGAAGAAGATGAATAATGCATGACAAGTCTATGGGTAGGCAATCCTAAATACCAATGTGTCCCTTATAGCAATGGAGATCACCTGCACTGCTGAACTCCTCCCACAAGGGCAACGCAACTCTCCCTCATTAACCATGATGTTCCCTGTATGGTCACCAGAGCCTCAAGACGCTCTTCTAGGGGAGCATACTCATCTGTCTCTCCTGTAAATTCTGCTACAGTTCCAATGTGCAACTGAAGTCTCCAGTGTGGTACTGTGATCTCCAGTCTTATCCAAAGATGACAGATGTTGAACAGTATATGTGATGCCTTACTTATTACATAATCTTCACAGAAGCAAAAAGTTTTTATCCTTTTCTGTGGAAGGGTATAAATACAGTGTTCGTATTTGTTGTTCCAGTCACAAGACTAAAGAAATACACCCCAGCCCTCAAGATTAAGCTTGCTTTTCTCTGCATCCAGGAATGCAGTGGTGATAAATCAAAACAAGACAAACATCTTACCCACACAGCAGAATGGAAAGAAGCTTCAGAATACCTCCACATTGTATCATCAGAGTCCATTATAAACAGAATTCTCTCTTCCCAGATGGAAAAATGTTATTATAGCATTTATAAAATCGAGGTACTATTTTCAAATGCAGAAATTTTTAGTTGTGTGCAAAAATCTGATCTGTTACTTTTTGCAAATACTTACAAAGTAAGTACTTTTTTACTTTACAAAGTAAAATATTATTTTTAGACAATTTCAAGTAATTCAGTCTAGTGTATTTAGTTTTCATATTTTCAGATGAAGTTAATATCTGAGTGTCTCCCTTTGTATTTCTTCTGTATATAAATTTTTTTTGAATGATAATCAGAATTGTTATTTTTCATTATTATTTTTTTTGCCAAAACTTTGTTTTTCATTTTAAAAAATGTGTTTCAAGAAGATACCAGTGAACTTAACTAAAATTGTTAATAAGATTTGCTCTTAACCTAAGGAAACCTGCTACAACTGTATATCAATTCCTACAAACAAGCTGTAAAAAGAAATATTTTTATTTTATTTTTGTGTTCATCATCTGAGTTTCTTAACAACTCCACTGTGACATTTATGGTAATAAAAATTGCCCAGGCTTTACAAAATATTTATACATTGGCTCCTGTTGGGGTTTTTCTGGTGTTATAAAGTGCTTTAATTTCTAAGTTGGGTAATATGATGAACAACTTGCCAGCAGTTTACACTGCTGAAACACCACAGAGAGGTAATTTATAAAACCAGAAAAAAAGAAAAGCAGAGGAAAACTTATGTGATATAACAAATTTTCTTTCTTTTCCATTCACTTTTTTATTTCTAAACATAACTTTTGTTCATCTTTTTCTTTTCGAACATGTTGCACTGTTTATGTTGTTAAAAACAGCCCATGAATACAGAAAGAGCACAGATATGAGTGTGTGTGTGCACACACAAATTAGAATCGTAGCAATACCATGAACAATTGAGAGCTCATCAAACTTTCACTAGATATAAGTTGTTATATGCTTGACAGTTAATTTATCATTCTTACTAACTTTGCCTAGTTTTGAAGAAATCTGATAGTGATAAAACCAACTTCTCCAGTACTGACTACACTAATTTATACCAAGGATTACTTCCAGCATTCTTTGCTATTTCTCTTATAGCCCATTTTGCAGACATCTCAAAACTTTAAAAGTCACAATGAATTTCACAATATGTGCCTAAGACTTGAAATGCCTGCCACAGATGACTTCATATGGTAATTGGGTAAGGATTTCTATGATCAAAAGTTTTCCTGTATGGTCAAATGTAATTCCTCTTGCATGCCTGCAAGTCAGTTCAAACATATAGTTATGGAAGTACAAAGAATGTTATGAATACATATGACATGGTATAAATACGTATGACATGATATGAATAATTACACAATCAGAAATACTGCCATCATGCTTTACAGAGTGCATTTTTAGATTGTTCTAACAAACAAGACAATTGATATAGTCCACAGAAGTATTATATGTATTCAAGAATGCTTCATTGTATTACTGTGACAAAAGTAGACAAAAAAATACACCAGCTCCTAGTAGATAAATTTGTACTGCTTTTGTGCATTGTTATAATGGAATATGTAAATTTTTCAGGTCAACATTTCTTCTCCTCAACTTCTTGACTGCAGATTAGAGCAAATTATCTAAGTGTAAGGGGTTTGGGGGGCATGCTGTGGGGTGTGGGTTTTTTATAGTGTAGAACTATACCACTACAATTCTCAAACAATTTAAATATTTATAGATCTTTTTTTAGCTGGTCTTAATTTGCTCAGTCATGCTTTTGATTCTTCATGAAATTAATGTTCAACAATGCTTAAACCTCTGAAAATTGGGAGATGAAGAATTAAAGAAGCAGAGCTGTAAATTACAAAACTGTCAAACACACTTCACTCTCCCCAGATCTTTAAAATTTCAATTCATCTCCCTCAATTTTACTTTACTTGTAAAGATAGTATAAGGAGGTAGGATTTTTCAATATAGATAGAAAGCAAGAAAATGCATGCAGTAAAACCTAATGATGTGATTGCAGATATATTGTGACTCAAAACTTTAATAGGGGAAACCAAAATAATATTGATTGAAAAAGTTTAAGGCCAAGTTGCTCAAGCTGTCTAGGTATCTATTCAAATAATCAATGAAACATAACTTATTTTAATATCCTCATTTGCTTAGATGAGGTCTGTTATGTTGAGTTGGTCTAATATAAATTAAAATTATTCTCTCCAAAGCAGCTGGGCGGAGATAATAAGCATCTAGACCCAGAAAATTGTTAATTGTTTTAATATGGTCAGCACAAATTCATGGGTTATCTTATATTTACGTGAACAAGAGAGATAATTCCAAAGAACTTTGCATAGACATTTTCCCCTCATGTTGTCATATCCATTTTTTTGTTTGTTTTACAAAAATGGCTGTACAAAGACTCCATAGATCTCCATGAGAAATGTGATTGCCAATACAGCTTTTTGAGAAAGAACATGGCTAGGGCCAGGAAATGTGAATTCCAAGTAGAAATTATTCATAATTATTGTATTTGAAGGAATTACAATCTATGGGGTGTTTTGAAGTTGAAATATTTTACTGTCTTAATAAAGCTGGATCACAGTATCTAGAGAACAGCTAAAAAGAGGCCAGAGGCTCTTGCTTCACACAGAGTGATACAGAGAACACAAAAGGTAACAGGTACAAATTGTTCCAGAAGTACCATCTCAACATAAGAAAGAAATTTTGTACAGTAAGAACAATCAATCACTGGAACAACTTCCTCAAGAATGCAACAGAGTCCTCAGCACTAGAATTTTTCAAGATGTGATTGGACAGGGTGCTGGATGATTTCATCTAGGCACAAAAAGTTGGACCAGATGATGTTTTGAGGTATCTTCCAACTTGGGCTTTTCTCTAATTTTATGATTCAGTATTTACGGTTTCACTAAGGAGAAATAAAGGTAAAATCCTTTTGGTCATAGAATGAAGGAGTTTAAACTGAGAAGGAGGAGGGTCTTAGGTTATAGGATCATTTCAGTTTGGTAATAAATTTTATATTTTATTTATTTAAGATGTGTTTGAAAAAAAAACCCAACAAAACCAACAGGTGAGCATTACTGGCAGAAAGAAACCCCAGGCTGTCCCCTGCCTCTAGAAACCCCCTCTCTCTCCAGTCAGCTCAAGTATCTACAACTCTATGTTTATGACTCTCTTAGCTTAATTACAGTTAATCTTCTCATTTTACTTCATAAAGAGGAAGTTTAATTCAACATTCTGAACTGTTACAGTAAGCAGTGTTTCTCAATTCTGGACATGTGATTTTGGCCCACAAGAAAGATTTTTTTTAAATTGATACACATAAATAACTTAATTTTGATCTGGATTAGATACAATAAAAGATTTACAATATCTCAAAATACAAATAGACCTACAAGAAATTGTCAGAAGTGCCAACTATCTTTTTTCAATATCAGTTGTGCATACCTGCCAGCCAGCCACTAATTTGCCTGGAGCTAAGGTGTAAGAAGGATGTGGTCCTTGCTATGGTATAGAAAGGTTTTCCAAGAGGAGATTCAGGTTTTTTCAGATAGGGTGGGAGTTTGGTTTTGGGTATGTCCTAGATTTAGTTTTTTCTCTTCAGTAGTCTTTAAGACTGTCATTCTAGTTTAGGGAGAGTTTCATGTATCTCAGATGTCCATTTACCAAGAACAAGAGAGGCAACTCTATGGCAACTCAATGCATCATTAGTCAGCTTTGTGGCTTATCATAACAATTACTTTTTCCATCTTGGGCCGATAGACACAGATTTAAAAACTATAAATCTTTCATAGCTATATGATTTGAAATTAATTACTGTAATAAGGAGAAGCCAGAATGCTTTAAAGCCTTTTCTGCTATGCTTTACTCCTACTGAAACATTTGTTTTGCAAATGATGGAAAAACAAGCACGTCATGTTTATTTTAACTTTATTCTCATTATGAGTTTTCTGAGATTCAGCATGGGGTTTCTGATCATCAAATTATAGAGCAAAGTAGAAATATGGAAAAATCTGAAACCTGCTCATTTCAATATAGAATAAATTATTATTGTACAAATCTATTATACAAAGTTTTCAAAAGTTTTGTTCTCCAGTCCTGAGTGAAAACATACTTCAAAATCTCAAATGTTGCTGGAAAACTTCTGATACTTATGCTACAAGTTGCCTCAAACCAACAGAAATTACTATAAAGAGTGGAAGGAATCAAATATATATATGCCTAAATTAAGTACTGTTTCTTTTTGTACTTTCAAGGAAAGTGATGGCACTAAGCTACTTTTTATACCTTCTAAGTTGATATACTAACATATGTTACAAAATACTAGCGTCAATCCCCTTTGTTCAAAGTTCTGCAAATTAAAATCTACGGAACTGTTAAATCAAATCTAAAGAAAATTAAGAATGTCTCTGATTTGTGAATTGTGTATAGTTTTGCTTTGTTCATTAGAAACTGTGTATACTATTGAAAATAAATAACTATTTCATCATATTCATTTTCACAGTCTGGAATTATCTTCCAACTGTGATGCTGGTAAATAACACAATTCACTGAATGGCAAATAGATGACTGTGAAGACATAGTCTTTGTTTTAAAAATATGTTGTTTTAGACCTAATGACAACGGCAAATAATTTCAGCCTCTCAACAAGCTGAAAAATTTGTACAGTATCTAATACATGTAAACTCCCTTTAAGGTCCTGCTTTGGTATAAATAGTTAAGGATACTTTTAATCAAGTGTAAGAGCACTCAGTCCCCAGATGTAGGAAATCAGGCAAGTATGGGAAGAGACCAGTGTGGCTGAGTCGAGACCTGCTGGTCAAACTGAAGAACAAGAGGCAACTGCATAGGCAGTGTAAGCAGGGACATGGAAGCTGGAAAGAGTGTCGGGACGCTACCTGGTTGTATAGGGATGGAGTCAGGAAGGCCAAAGCACAGCTTAAGCTGAATGCGTCAAAGGAAGTGGAGACTAACAGGAAGGGCTTCTGCAGGTACTTCAATCAGAAAAGGAAGATTAAAGAAAACATACTCCAACTGATGAATGAAAACAGTAATCTCGTTTCAACAGATGAGATAAAGACTGAGGTACTCAACAATATTGTGGCCCAGTCTTCACTGACAACCACTCTCCTCATCCTCCCCTGAGTCAATGGACAACAAGAAGGTGACAAGGGTGTTATAGCACCTCCCACTGCAGAGGAGGATCGCGTTTGTGACCATCTGAGGAATCTGAGCATATGTAAGTCTACAGGGCCTGACAAGATGCATCCCAGAGTCCTGAGGGAATTGGCCGATGTGGTTGCCAAGCCACTCTCCATGTTATTTCAAAAGTCATGGCAGTCAGGAGAAGTCCATGGTGACTGGAAGTAGTGTAACATTTTCTTCATTTTTAAAAGGGTAGAAAAGGTGAACCTGGGAACTACAGACTAGTCAGCCTCACCTCCGTGCCTGGGAAGATCAAGGAACACATCTTCCTAGAAGCTACGCTAAAGCACATGGAGGATGGGGATGTGATTAGAGGCAACCAGTATGGTTTCACCACGGGCAAGTCCCGTCTGACCAGCCTAGTGGTTTTCTACGATAGTGCAGCTACAGCAGTGGGCACAGGAAAAGCAGCCAATGTGGTCTATCTGGACTTTTGTAAAGTCTTCAGTTCAGTCTCCCATAACATCCTTCTCTCTAAATTGGCATTACTCTCTTCCTGCTGACTATGGAGGAGGACAGGTCAAAAAAGTACCTCATCCAATTCCTTATATAAATTTCTTAAATCCAGGGTTAGAATATTTTTCCTGGAACATAGTTGGAATCTACCATGACTCTTTATATTGCTATAAATATTTCTACTACCAATAACACACTTATTGTGTCTATGTGTGTATTTATGATTCCTTTACATAATGTGTTACACAAATTTACAAAAATGTAACATTGTTTGTTATTTTATTATTGTATTTTCATCCATTTATAAATATGTATTTCTTACACCTATATGTATCCTCTTTGTTCATAAATGTATCCATTGTTATTTTCTCATTAACTATCATTTCTGACAGTATAGAATTACTGTACTTTCTAACGACTTTCACGTTATTAATTGCAATACATTTTTTTACAAAAAATTCTGATCTTCAACTTCACCAGCAAGTTGGTTTAGCTTTATTTTGGAAAAAAAAGTAATAATAAAAAAATCTTATAAATAGATAGTCTTTAACTTCCTGAGAAAATCTGATTTTATATTTTTACCACAGCAGGTAACCAGGTAGTTGAAAAACTTAATTACATTAAGATACTATTAATACATTAGTTCATATGATGATTTAGGAGTCTATTCCATATGAAAAACTACTGATTCATGGAGACTGAAAACAAAATCATAGCATTAAAAATAAGAGCTGCCTGAGTAAAGCCTTATATCTCCTATGAAAGTCTCTGCAGAATAAGATGAGCTGAAGATGGAAAAAAATTACAATTGAATAAGTAAATATGAACTGTCAACACTGTTTTTACTTAAACTTTATTTTTTGTTGTAAAATTGAAGATTTATTTTGAAATATATTATATGGTTTTAATCTCCGTTAATTCAAGTAAGCTTTGAGTGTTTTCAGTTATTCAATTAATATGAGAAAATCCTTAGTTAATAAAAGTTTAATACAATTTAAGCTTCTCAAGACCATTAAATCTCAAACTTATAACACTATCAAATGCAGATGTCACTGAAAGAGATTCAGAATTTAATTTTTAGACATTCTGCAATTATAATTAATGCAAATCTCTGTAGGATTAAAAAATAGTTCAGAATCAGGTATAGAATACTCTAGGTGAGAATGACCAAACTTTATCTTCATTTGGCACCTTAATACTCTTAAAATATTGCAAAAGTTAAGTTATTATTACATACCTTCTGGGCATTTGTTTCTAATAGATATTATTAGTGAATGTTCATTATAATATTACTATACAGATATGTTAGACATGTTAAAGGTGTTCTTTTGGATTAAAGTCAGTGACTGTTTGCTAACCTTGGCACCAAGCATTCCTTCTCTGAGTTAAATTTAAGCACTATTCCTTTCTATGTAATATGTATCTAGACTGACCCTTTCTAATGTCAGTAACTGACCAAATATCTTTCATTAGCAAGTACTAAATGTGATTTAACAACAATAAAAGGACCTAATTGATTTGATCATTAAAATACAACACATTTTTTATAATGTAAGTGTTGAATTAAGCTGATTTAGTTTTAACAGAAAGAATAAACTTCTTTCCTATGTCTTGAAGAATGTTGTTGGATGCAACCATCAAAACACCAAGAATTCCTACATTGTATTGTGATTGGATCTCACCACAGATACTCATCAAGGTTTTTTGTTTGTTTTAAGATTATTTTTTTTAACATGCATGTAACAGGTTGCCCAGACTGCAGGGGTATTTTTAAAAATCTCTCTCACGGGATGGAAGAATCAGCTATTCACTGCTTTCCTATATCTTCCAGCAGATCTTTTCTTATTCCTACTAGCCACTGGAAAACACTTTTTCTCTCCTAGGTACCTGTACTACTATCTCTAAAATTAGGGTATGTGAGTTTTATGTTGGCATCTTCCCAAGTACCTGGGATGGGTCAGTAGGACTGCTGAAAGGACAATATCATTTTAGGATAGATATGTCATGAAATTTACCACTAACTTGAAAACAAAATTTAACACAACCCAAGACACGGCAAGAGGAAATTCACATATTTATATGCTGTATTCCAAATTGAAAAAAAAAAACAAACACCACAATAACTGCTTTGTTTATTCTAAGAAGAAATCTGAAAGGCCACTATTCCTCTCACTGCATTTAGCGTTCTTGAGAAAGATGTAGTTTTGGCACAACCAATCAAAGACTCAGTGATGATTCACCAAACCAAAACTAATTATCTACAGTGTAGGTGTGAAGTCTAAACTTGCCGCTTTAAGTGACCTTCATCATCATGGAACAAAAATAGTCACATTTATTGTAAAACAGAAGCCTAAAAGATGCAGATTAACTCTGCCCTTGTAATGTTTTTCTTTCTTGTTTTCATTGACTACAAAGGCATTCTAGAGATCTTGATTCAGATGCACGTATAAATACAGTAAACTTTTCTGATAAAATGATTCCACACAACAAATCTGCATATCTAGTTCCTCTTATTTACTTCACTGATCTGTTTTCTGTTGAAAAGTAGTTGCTTTTATGCAATCTCTTGTAGAGTCTTCCAGGGATAAAATTTACATCAATTTATTACCTAAATCCTAAGTAAGTCTCTCAGAAGGTAGTTCTCATCTGTATCACTATGGACCAACCTTACAGAAGAAAGCAAATCACAGAACATCTCAGATTGGAACGTTTCAATTTCATCTTGAAAATCTCTAGCTATGAGGACTTTACCACATCGCTGGGGAGGCTGTTCCAGTGATTGATTTTGATCTCATTGAAAAAAATCTTTCTTCTAGCAAAATGGAACCTCTCCTGGTGCGAAATATTGCTGATGCCCTTTGTGTTTTCCATGTGGCTTCTTGGAAGAGAGACCCTCCATCTTTTTTGTATCTGCTCTTTACATACTGGAACACTGTGATTAGGTTCCCACAATAATTCTCTTTTCCAAGAAGAAAAAGTGTTCAATCTTTTCTTATAGGGCAGGTTCTCTGCCTTTGTGGCCCTCCTTTCAACTCTCTCCAGTCTAATGGCATCTCTTTTTAACTGTGGGGACAAGAACTGGACGCAGTGCTCCAAGTGCACTCTAACAAGTACTGTGTAGAGTAGAATGATCACATCTGTTTCTCTGCTAGTAATTCCCCTGCAGATCCAACTCAGTATGTGATTTGCCTCTGTTGCTGCAGCAGCACATTGTTGACTCTTTGTTTACCATGTTCTTCACCAGGACCACCATGTTCTTTTCAGCAAGGCTGCTTCCTAACCAAAAGGATCCTAACCTATAGTGGACATTTTGTTTATTCAATCCTAGGTGCAGGGACTTGTCTCATTAAACTTCATGCAGTTTTGCTAAACAATTCTTCTACCCTGTCCAAGTCTCTATATGTTGTCTCTCCCTTCAAGTGTGTCCACCTTATCACTCAGCTTAGAGTTATCAGTAAAGCTGGTCAAGATGCTTTTGGTCTCATCATACACATGATTTACAAATATGTTGAATAGTGTGGGGACCAATATCAGTCTTTGAAGGATCCCATTTATGACAAACTGTCAGTCAGAGTAAAATCCATTGATCACTGCCCTCTGAGTGTGACCCGTTAGAAAGTTCGCTATCCATCTCTCAGTCCACCTATTCAGTCAGTGTCTTGCAAGTTTGTCCCTCAGAAGGCTGTGGGCAATGATGTAGAATGTTTTGCTTAAATTCAGGTAAACTTGTACTATTCTCCCCAGCTCAAAAGAAAATGTCATTTTCTTTTAAAGCTATTGACCTCATCACTCTAGCATGATTTGCCCTTTGATAATTGATTTTGGCTTTTCCCAACCACCTGCTTCATTTGGTTTGTAATAGTTTCTAGGGACTGAAGTAAGTCTAAGGGGCTTGTCATTTCCTGGGTCATGTTTCAGATTCATCTTTTAGCTGAGTGTGATATTTTCCCTCTTCCAGTCATTGGTGATATCCCCAGATATTCAGTAATTTTCAAAGATTATAGAGAGTTGCCTTGTGACTACGTTAGCCATTTCTCTTAACACCTTATGGTGGACTCCATCCAAGTCCTTAGATTTATGTGAGTCTAACCCTTGCAAAAGGCCACAGACCAGGGCTTCCTCCACTACTGCTGGATGGACACAGTGTTGTTGTAGCTACTTGATCCTGTGGACATAAAGAAAGAGGCAAAGAAGGTATTGAGAATCTCTGCCTCATCAGTATTGCTAACTAGTTTCTGTGCCCTATTTGAGAGCAGACCTACATCTTCCCCAAACATATCTGATGAACTTTCTTCTTGTTGGCTGATTTTAGTTCTAGATGAGCCTTCGTCTTCCTAACTGAAATTCAGTGTACTCAACATACTCTGTCAAGTCTCCTTGGGGCTTTGGGTTAAGGATCACTAGAATAGTGATAGTTTCTTGGACTGTTACTCAATACTGCTCTTCCATGTGGGCAGAAATGAAGCTACAACACATAGAACAAGGGCAATCAAAAGAAACTTCAGGGCCTTAGGAGTATTGATGAGGGAATCTGGAGGAAAGATTTTTTTTTTTCCTTTCTCCTTCCAGTTGTGGACAACAACATTGGAAGAAACAGACAGGCTTGGTCTATTGATACATGGTTCCATGGCTGTTGTCACCACACAGTTTCTGGGGTTTCAATAATGGGATGGCCTATCCAGCATTTGGTTTGTTGGTCTTAGATGAGATTCACCTTTCTCAAAGCAGGAAAAGAAAAAAAAAGTCAAAGAAAGCATACTTTCCTGAAGAACGCAACAGGAAATCTCATAACAAAAGACAAAGGTTGAGGTACTCAACAATATGTTTTTCCTCAGTCTTCTCTAAAAATCTCTTCCTACACCTCTTGAGTGAATGGACTATGTGGTAGGGATGGGGAAAAAAAGTCCCTCTGACTGTAAGAGAGGATCAAGTTGAAGACCACCTGGGGAAAATGAACATATGTAAGCCTGTGGAATCTGATGAGACACATCCCAGAGTCCTGAAGGAACTGGCTGATGTAGTTGCCAAGTCATTCTCCTTCATATTTGATTAAGACGCTGGTAACTGGAAAAGGGGAAACATTGTGTTCATTTTTAGAAAAG
>WAAB01011234.1:377-11078 GCA_013389865.1 Piaya cayana
CAGGCCGTGTGCTGCGAGGACCACATCCACTGCTGCCCGCAGGGCTCCACCTGTGACCCATCGGGGGGCACCTGCCTGCAGGAGGGGGGCAGCCGCCTGCCCTGGCTGCGCAAGACCCCAGCGCTGTCCCGGGGTGGGGACGTGAGATGTGATGAGGAGACAAGCTGTCCTGATGGGAACACGTGCTGCCGCCTCGCCTCGGGAGCCTGGGGGTGCTGCCCACTGGAGCAGGTCTGGGGTGGGGGGACGATGGGGGGACAGGGACATGCTGATGGTCCCCATGGGGTTTGGGGACCCTTGGCTGTGCTGAGGTTGGTGACACCTGGGTGTCATTGTGGTGGGGAGGAGACAACAGGGCTTGAAGGATCCCATGTGGAGCAGATCTGGGGGACCTTGGAGAGTAAATGGTTCCCCTGTGGGAACAAGGCCATTTTGGTTTCCCCAGGGTAGCGGGGGTCCTGGGCTGGTCTGAGACAGAGGGAGCCTGGGTATCCTTGTTGGGGGGAACAAGGCTTAAGGGGCCACAAGTGACTGAGGCAAATGCCATGGGGACATTCTACAGGACATGACCACCTTCTGTCACCTGGGACAGACTCACCCTGCCCCAGATGTGACGGCTGATATCCCCTGTGCCCTAAGAGGAACAATGCCACATGTCCCCTTGCTCCTCAAAGGATGAAGTCAGGTGTCCCCTGTGCCTTGGTTGGAATGAGCGCTTATGTCCCCTGTTCCACAGGATGGATGTGGCCACACCAGAGCTGTTCCTCTGCAGCATCCCACAGGGCTGGGGTGACACTGGGTCCCTGTCCCCCAGGAGGGACCACGGCTGATGATGTCCCTTGTGCCCTAGAAGGGACCAGGGCTGATGTCCCCTGCACCCCCAGAGGGATGTGGCCAGCCCAAAGCCCCCAGCCCATCCATGTCCCACAGGGATGGGGTGAAACTGGGTCCCTGTCCTCTAGGAGGGACCAGCACTGATGTCCCCTGTGGCCTGGGTGGCATCATGGCTGATGTCCCCTGTGTCCCAGAAGGGGCTGTGACAGGCAGGGCCAGGGATGTCTGACCCCCACCTCCATCACCCTCCATCACTCAGGCCTGTGGGTGCCTTGAGCACCGGGTTCTCTCTCCTGCTGGGGGATGTCTTATGATACTGGGTGGGGTTCAGAGTGGCACCGTCCCCCTGTCCGTCCCCCTCTTTGATGCCACCTCCCCTCGCTTGCAGGCCGTGTGCTGTGGGGACCACCAGCACTGCTGCCCACGGGGCTTCACCTGCAACGTGGCCACTGAGAGCTGCGAGAAGCTGGTAACCCCCACCCCACTTGTGCTGGCCACCAACCCCCGCCGTGGGGTCCCCAAACCCTCCCTCCATGCCTCCACCTCGCTGCGAGCCACCGGCACCCCCACAGATGACACCGTCAGCTGTGATGCCGCCCACTCGTGCCGCAGCCATCAGCGATGCTGCCGGAGCCGGGGGGGCTCCTGGGGGTGCTGCCCCTTTGCCCAGGTCAGTTGGGGAGCACCAGGAGGGGTGGGTCTAGGGGGCTTCCCCCCTCCCTAAGTTGTCCCCTCTCTTTCTGCAGGGCTCCTGCTGCACCGACGGCCGCCACTGCTGCCCCATGGGGTCCCACTGCACTGGGGGGGGCTGGGGGTGCAGCCCCCTGCACTGGAACCCCCCCACACCCCCCAGGGAGCTGCTGTGAGGGCCCTGCAGGGGTGACCCCCCCAATAAAGGGTTTCTAGGATGAGCCCTCATTGCCTGGTGGGGAAGCTGAGGCAGGAGGGGAGAATTGAAGCAGAAACTGAGAGGGGAGGGGGGAAACTGAAGCAGGAGGGGTAAAGCTGAGATAGAAAGGGAAGGGGAATAGGGGAGACTGAGGCAGAAACAAAGGCGGGGGGGGGAACCGAAGGGAGATGAGGGAAACTGAGGCGGGATGGGGGGAACAGAGAGGCAGAAGGGAGGAAACAGGCACAAACTGAAGGGAAACGGTTGGACTGGATGATCCAGTGGGTCTTTTCCAACCTAGTGATTCTATGAAAGGGAAGAAACTGAGGCACAAGGGGAAAGGGGCGCAATGAGAGGAGACTGGGGCAGGAGGGGGGAAACTGAGGCACAAGGTGGGGAAACTGAGGTAAAGGGGGGAAACTCATGGAGAGGGTGGGAAATAGAGGCAGAAACTGAGGCAGTAGAGGGGAAAGTGGCAGAAACTGAGGGGAAAGGGGGAAACTGAGGCAGAAGCAGAGTCCATGGGGGTTTTTGTTTATTATATTAATGCCTTCTCAGGACAGGCGGTGTCGTGCCCAGCCCGGCCAGGGTAGGCGGTGCTGGGGGGTCCCCATGTCACCCCCCCAGCCCCTCTTGGTCCTCGCCGCGTAGAAAATGTTTAGAAACACGAGTAAAATCCACAGCCAAGGGTGGGGGGGATGGGGTAGGGGGGAACGGGGCTGCCCCAGCTCCTACGGCAGCTTGGAGGCACCAGTGGCGCGGGGGGCAGCGCCCGCCCCCCCTGTCCTGCAGGGACACAAGAGGGGACATATCAGTGACAGGGAGGTGAATGGCAGTGGGGGAACATGAGAGGATGGGGAAGCAGGACCTCATGGGGCAGAGGCTGGTGGCACAACACCCAAGGGGACCGGGGCTTGTCCCTCTGTCCCCAACCCTGGAAAGGAACGGAGAGGGGGATGGGGACAAGGGATGGGTGGGGTGGGATGAGGGTGGTGGGACAGGATGGTGGCTGGATGGGATGAAGGTAGAGGATGGGACAGTGGTAGGAAGGGACAGTGGTAGCAGGTCAAGATGGCTGGATGGGATCGTGGTGGGCTGGGATGGGGGTAAGAATGGACGGCAGCAGCAGGATGAGATGGTGTCTGGATGGAATTGTGGGACAGGAGAGTAATGAAGGATGGTGGCAGGAGGATGGTAGGAAGTGGTGGGAAGGAGCAATGACAAGATCTGGATGGTGGCGGGATGGTGCAGATCAGGGGGATGGGGTGGGACAGTGACTGTGACAGGATGGTGGAGGGGGGGATGGGATTGGGACAATGACAAGACATGGGTGGTGGCAGGATGCTGTCGTGGATGGAGAGCATGGTGGTGGGCTCGGATGGTGGCAGGCCAAGGATGACACTGACGGGATGGGACAGCAGTGGTGGGATGAGATTGGGGCTGGGATTATATTGGGATAGGACAGTGACAAGGCAGGGTGGTGGCCAGGTGATGTGGTAGATGCTGGAATGGGACAGTGGTGGGGTGCAGTCCCACCACCTCCCGGGCCTGGGGAGCCCCCACTCACTTGACATTGAAGACCATCAACGGCCGCTCCTCCCGTTTCTGCCAAGGGCTTTTCCGGTCGCCCCCGTCCTCACTGCCGTCTCCCACCTCGGCCAACACCTCCTCTTCAGGGCTGGTGAGGGAATCTCGGGGGGCTTCGCTTGCGCTGCTGCGCCCGCTGCCCCCACCTCGCCGACTCCCGCTCCCCGCTTCCAGCAAAGGGGCGAGCGAGTTGTCCTCGGGGGATGCTACGGCCAGGGGGGGCCGTGTCCCACCATCGTCCCCCCCACCTCCGCGGGGAATGCGAGGAGGGGGCGCGGGGCAGGACCCCCCTCTTTCGCCACCCTGCAGGTCAATGTAGGAATGACGGACCTGGGAGGAACGTCCGTCCAAGGAGACGAACCAGGCTCTGGGAGGCGGGGGGGCCCCCAACTCTAACAACGGCTGCCCCGCCAGCGCCTGCAGCTCCCCGTTCAGCTGCGCCACCGCCGACCCGTCCAGCAGCACCGGGATGGCCACCGAGCCACTCACCGCTTGGGGGGCACGAGGACCCCCCCAGTTCTCCCCTTCCTCCGAAGATGGAGCAGGAGGGGGGGCGCTTGTTGTCGCCAACCCTTGTCCCCCATCATTTTCAGGGGGGCCCTCGGGTTCGCCAGGGGCCAAACGCATGTAGCGAGCAGGGATGAGGAGGGTGGGCATCACCCCCCGATAAACATCCTCAGCCCCCCCGGTGCCGCAGAGGAGGAGGGGACCTGGGGGGGCCAGCGAGGGAGGGCGAGGAGGGGGTTCGGGAAGGGGGTGCTCACTGGGCTGCGCCCCAAAACGCGAGAAGACGGTGGGCGAGGGGGGACGGAAAGCCGGGGTCCCACGAGGGGGCTCGTCTGGGGGCTGCAGCCCGTCCACCGACCGCGCAGCCCTGAGGCCGAAGGCTTCGCTGGGGCGGCCGTAGTCCTCGGGGGTGGGGGGCTGGCGGCGGCGGGGGGCCAGGGTGGCAGCAGGGGGACGGGGCACAGCGCGGGCCTGGGGGGCGGCTGGGGGTTGGAAAAAGTCCGCCCGGGGTTGGGGGAGCTCGCGGGCGGCTGGGGGTAAATTGGGGGTGGGGAGATCGGTGTCGCCCCCCGAGGACGCCGTCTCCAGGTGGCTGCCGCCGCACAGGAGGTCCAGTTGGGACACCGAGGTGGCCTGGTCTCGTCGGGCGGCATCCAGAGGCCCTGGCAGCGGCAGCTTGCGGTGCTGCGCCCGCGGCTTCAGGCATCGACGCCTGTGGGGAGACGGGGTGGGGGGGNTCGCCGCGTAGAAAATGTTTAGAAACACGAGTAAAATCCACAGCCAAGGGTGGGGGGGATGGGGTAGGGGGGAACGGGGCTGCCCCAGCTCCTACGGCAGCTTGGAGGCACCAGTGGCGCGGGGGGCAGCGCCCGCCCCCCCTGTCCTGCAGGGACACAAGAGGGGACATATCAGTGACAGGGAGGTGAATGGCAGTGGGGGAACATGAGAGGATGGGGAAGCAGGACCTCATGGGGCAGAGGCTGGTGGCACAACACCCAAGGGGACCGGGGCTTGTCCCTCTGTCCCCAACCCTGGAAAGGAACGGAGAGGGGGATGGGGACAAGGGATGGGTGGGGTGGGATGAGGGTGGTGGGACGGGATGGTGGCTGGATGGGATGAAGGTAGAGGATGGGACAGTGGTAGGAAGGGACAGTGGTAGCAGGTCAAGATGGCTGGATGGGATCGTGGTGGGCTGGGATGGGGGTAAGAATGGACGGCAGCAGCAGGATGAGATGGTGTCTGGATGGAATTGTGGGACAGGAGAGTAATGAAGGATGGTGGCAGGAGGATGGTAGGAAGTGGTGGGAAGGAGCAATGACAAGATCTGGATGGTGGCGGGATGGTGCAGATCAGGGGGATGGGGTGGGACAGTGACTGTGACAGGATGGTGGAGGGGGGGATGGGATTGGGACAATGACAAGACATGGGTGGTGGCAGGATGCTGTCGTGGATGGAGAGCATGGTGGTGGGCTCGGATGGTGGCAGGCCAAGGATGACACTGACGGGATGGGACAGCAGTGGTGGGATGAGATTGGGGCTGGGATTATATTGGGATAGGACAGTGACAAGGCAGGGTGGTGGCCAGGTGATGTGGTAGATGCTGGAATGGGACAGTGGTGGGGTGCAGTCCCACCACCTCCCGGGCCTGGGGAGCCCCCACTCACTTGACATTGAAGACCATCAACGGCCGCTCCTCCCGTTTCTGCCAAGGGCTTTTCCGGTCGCCCCCGTCCTCACTGCCGTCTCCCACCTCGGCCAACACCTCCTCTTCAGGGCTGGTGAGGGAATCTCGGGGGGCTTCGCTTGCGCTGCTGCGCCCGCTGCCCCCACCTCGCCGACTCCCGCTCCCCGCTTCCAGCAAAGGGGCGAGCGAGTTGTCCTCGGGGGATGCTACGGCCAGGGGGGGCCGTGTCCCACCATCGTCCCCCCCACCTCCGCGGGGAATGCGAGGAGGGGGCGCGGGGCAGGACCCCCCTCTTTCGCCACCCTGCAGGTCAATGTAGGAATGACGGACCTGGGAGGAACGTCCGTCCAAGGAGACGAACCAGGCTCTGGGAGGCGGGGGGGCCCCCAACTCTAACAACGGCTGCCCCGCCAGCGCCTGCAGCTCCCCGTTCAGCTGCGCCACCGCCGACCCGTCCAGCAGCACCGGGATGGCCACCGAGCCACTCACCGCTTGGGGGGCACGAGGACCCCCCCAGTTCTCCCCTTCCTCCGAAGATGGAGCAGGAGGGGGGGCGCTTGTTGTCGCCAACCCTTGTCCCCCATCATTTTCAGGGGGGCCCTCGGGTTCGCCAGGGGCCAAACGCATGTAGCGAGCAGGGATGAGGAGGGTGGGCATCACCCCCCGATAAACATCCTCAGCCCCCCCGGTGCCGCAGAGGAGGAGGGGACCTGGGGGGGCCAGCGAGGGAGGGCGAGGAGGGGGTTCGGGAAGGGGGTGCTCACTGGGCTGCGCCCCAAAACGCGAGAAGACGGTGGGCGAGGGGGGACGGAAAGCCGGGGTCCCACGAGGGGGCTCGTCTGGGGGCTGCAGCCCGTCCACCGACCGCGCAGCCCTGAGGCCGAAGGCTTCGCTGGGGCGGCCGTAGTCCTCGGGGGTGGGGGGCTGGCGGCGGCGGGGGGCCAGGGTGGCAGCAGGGGGACGGGGCACAGCGCGGGCCTGGGGGGCGGCTGGGGGTTGGAAAAAGTCCGCCCGGGGTTGGGGGAGCTCGCGGGCGGCTGGGGGTAAATTGGGGGTGGGGAGATCGGTGTCGCCCCCCGAGGACGCCGTCTCCAGGTGGCTGCCGCCGCACAGGAGGTCCAGTTGGGACACCGAGGTGGCCTGGTCTCGTCGGGCGGCATCCAGAGGCCCTGGCAGCGGCAGCTTGCGGTGCTGCGCCCGCGGCTTCAGGCATCGACGCCTGTGGGGAGACGGGGTGGGGGGGGTCACCATAACAGGGGTGTGGGGTCCCCCACTCCACCAGCCTCCATCACCTGCTGGGGCAGCTCGAGGAAGGGGCTCCAGCTAGAGGGGTCCAAGCAGCTATAGATTTTCTGGGGGGTGGGAGAGGTGTCCTCCAAAGCAGCTATAGGGGACGCAGGGTGGGGGGACAGGGGTGGTGGACCCCCACCCCCAAGGCAGCTATAGAGCATCCAGGATGAGGAGTGGTCTCCCCAAGCCAGCTAGAGGGGTTCCGGGGTGGGGTGGTGGATGCCCAAAGCAGCTGCAGGGCTCCTGGGGTTGGGGGCAGCAGGTGGTGGACCACAAAGCAACTAGAGGCCTCCTGAGGGCTGGGGTGGTGGACACTCCAAGGCAGCTATAGGGCTTCTGGGGTGGGGTGGGAAGGTGGTGTCCCCCCAAAGCAGCTCTAGGGCACATGAGGTGGGAAGTGGTCTCTCAAGCGGTCTCTCAGTGACAGGGCTTCTGAGGGTGCCAGGGGGTGGTGGGCCCCCTCAAGGCAGCTATGGGGCACCCATGTGGGAGGGGAGGGTGGTGTCACCCAAAGTAGCTACGGGGCACCTGGGATGGCGGTTACGGAGTGGTGGAGCCACTCAAGGCAGCTATAGGACTTTCAAGGTTTGGGGCGGAGGGATCCCCTAGAGCAGCTCTAGGGCAACTGGGGTGCGGTTGGTTCAACCCTAAGCCAGCTACAGGGCTACTAGGAGTGCCAGGGGTGGTGACCCCCCCATAACCCCTCCATAGGGCACCCCTCTACCCAGCTATACGGTGCCAGGGGATGCTGCCCGCCCCAATCCCAGCTATAGGGAGCCCAGGGTGCCGGGGGAGGGGGGGGTGCGTGTGTCCCACTCCACCCCAAGCCGTGATCGGGATCCCAGGTGCTAACCTGCAGTAGTAGATGAGGAGGCAGAGGAGGGTGAGGACGAGCAAGGCCAGAGCGCCCAGGATGGTGAGCAGGAAGATGGTGTGGTAGGTGGTGATGTCTGTCACGCCCGCTGCCATCGCCACCAGCCCTGGGGGGACACCGTCTGCATATGGCACGGGCAGCCCCCAACCACGAGAGTACTCCAGGGGCTGCACCCCAAGGGATGGGTGTCCTTCACCTCTACTTCACCCTGGGCGCTGCCACCCCAGGACAGCCCGTCCTCAGGGCCACCACGACAAGTAGGACTCATGGGTGTCTTCACTGTGAGGTGCTGCCGCCCCAGGACAGCCCATCCCCAGGGCCACCAGGACAGACGGACCCATGGGTGTCACCTACCTGTGCTGGGAGAGGGCAGAGCTGCTGCCCAGTATCCCAGCTGGGAGGAGACAAAGGTCCAGTAGAGCTGCTGCCCTTCCTTGCGGATCAGCCCAGTCCCGTTGCGCACCCACAGTCCTGAAAACAGACACGTCCACCTCCAGGCCGAGACTCCCAGACTCATCCCCTCCACGGCCACCGTGACCAGCAGGAGCCGAACCACCCCTCTGCCACCCCCTTCAACAAACACTCACCGCTCTTGGGGTCAAATCTCCAGGCTGGCACGCTGGTGGCCACCACAGGCCCAGCATCAGTGGCCAAAGGAATGGAGAGATGGATGGGGCCGGCCAGCGGCACCTCGGTCCCATTGCCAGTGAAGAGATGGATGCTGAGAGCCGCCACGGGCACCAGCTCCAGCCAGGAGGCATTGGCTGTGGGGACAAGCAATGGGGACGTAGATATGGGTTGGCTCAAGGGGTGTCCCCATGGTGTCCCCCTGCTGTCCCCGTACCGCTGCCGTCCTGCTCGGCCCCGACGAAGGCGGGGAAGGCGCGGGCCAAGCTGGGGCCAGTGGCAGCCGTGAGGGAAGCGGCGAGCTGGCTGTATGTGGAGCTGCGGGGCAGGCGGGCTGCCCGCCGCGGGAACTGTGCCCACGGTTGTCCCCGGGAACCTAGAGAGGGGGACAAAGAGGGTGGCAGCACCTAGAGCAGGTGGTGTCGCCCCCCATCCTCCTCCTCTCCCATCTCAATCACTCACCTGGGGATCCCAGGAGGATCTGCACCAGGTCCTCGTACAGGATGAGGGTGGCAGGGTGCTCCGGGAGCAGGTAGAGGCTGATGGAGGCGTAGACTGCAAGGGGAGGGGTGATGGGGGTACCCCAAAAATAGGCACCCACCTCCTGAGGCCCCCGAGTTGTGGGAGGGTTGAGTGTTGATGGGGAGGGGGCAATGGGCCCAGCCAGCAGAGCTCGGTATCAGGGACAGCTTGAGGGGGGATAAGGTGGAAAGCAGTGGGAGGGACGTTGAGATGGACATGGGGACAGGGAGGGACATGTGGACAGGGAGGGGGAGGTGACAGCAGGCAGCTGGGGAGTGGGGGGGGCACCCCCTGAACTCCCCCATCCCTGCACACAGCCCAGCCCTGGCGCACATAGCACGTCCCCAGTCCTTACACACCCCAACCTTGCACACCTGCACCCCACAATCCTTGCACCCCCCATCCCTGAACCCCCATCCCTGCACACCCATCCCTGCTCCCCATTCTTCACTCCCCTATCCACCCTCCCTCTCCCCGCTTTGTCCAAGGTGACCCCCTTGATGGTGCCCGCGACCCCCCTGCCCCTCACTGGCCCCAGGGCCAAGGGCTGGCACCCCCCCCCCAACACAGAGGGACTCGGGGGTCACTGGCTAAGGCCACCAGGCCACCCCACCGGACCCCCCTAGACCCCTCGCTGAGGGAGCCCCCACTCCAAAAGCTCTTTGTGGCCCCCAGGAAGGGACTGGGTGGGGGCAGAAAAGGATTTGGGCTCCCCAGTAAGGGATTGAGGCCTCCAGTATGAGACTGAGGGACCCAGGAAGGAACTGGAGTTCTCCAGTAAGGGATTGAGGGCCCTGCTAAGGGATTATGGTTCTCCAGTTAAGGTCTGAGGCTCCCAGTAAGTGACTGGGGCCCCCAGTAAGGGATTAAGGCTCCCAGTAAGGGATTGAGGCCTCAAGTAAGAGTTGGGGTCACCCAGTAAGACTCAGAGACCCCAGTGAGAGACTGGGGTCCCCCCATATGGACTCAGAGCCCCCCAGTAAGGGGGTGGGGTCCCAATAAGGGCCCAGAGCCCCTAGTAGGGGTCGGGGTCCTCCCATATGGACTCAGGGTCTCCCTGTAAGGGACTGAGGCCCCCATACAGACCCAGAGCACCCCAGTAAGGGGACTGGAGCCCCAGTAAGGGATTGTGTCCCCCAATGAGGGCTCAGGGTCTTCCAGTAAGGGATTGGGACCCCAGTAAGGGCCCAGTACCCCCCAAGAAAGGGTTGGGGTCCCCCCCAGCTGGGTCCCACTCACGTGGCAGCTTGTTGACGCGCCAGGGCACAGAGGCGGTGACGTAGCCGCGGCGGGTGGCGGTGACGAGGACCCAGGTGCCCAGGCGGTAGGGGACAGGCAGGACCCCTGTGCCCTCGTGGTCCGTGACGGTGGTTGCCAGCGAGCTGCGGTTGCCGAAGACCTCCAAGGTGGCATGGGCCAGTGGGGCCAGCGTCCCACTCTCGTACACCTGCACCTTCAGCAGGACCTCTGGGGAGACACAGGGGACACCAGGATGAGGGCATGGGGCACCCCCAGTGACAACAAGTACACCCAGTGCGACTTGTGGGTGGGGGCACCAGCCCAGCAGGGTGGTGGGAATGATCCTAGGGGGCACGGCCACCTGCCCTTGATCCCAGCAGGTCATGACCACCATCCTCAAGGATTACGGCCACCATCCTCAAGGATCACGGGCACCACCCCAGTAGTCCATGGCCATCATTCTGGAGGATCATGGACACAATCCCAGCAGGTCAGAGCCACAACATGAGCAGGTGGGTGGGAACCAACTCAGCAGAATGGTGGGACCCATCCTGGTGGATCATGGCCCTGATCCTGGGGGGTCACAGGCACCACCCCAGCAAGTCATGGCCACCATCGTGGAAGATCATGGCCACCACCCCAGCAGGT
>WAAB01011235.1:0-26442 GCA_013389865.1 Piaya cayana
GTGAGGGAGGGGATTCTCCTCCTTTCCCATCCCTTCCTGTAACAGTGATAAGGCCAAAAATATGCTATGTGCAACAGGGCTGCTCTTTTACACACCAAACTTCAAGATTCTTTCTGTCTCTAAGGAGGTTCCCACCTAACCAGAGAGCCACTGTGCTTCTGGCTCCCTCCTTGCAGCAACAGCCCAAAGATATTTCTTAATTGTCTTTCTTTGTGTCTGGGCCCAAAGAAAGTTAGGATGGGCGTGGGTGTGGGTGCTTTTTAGAAAAGCATACAAAAGAGATTAGGCAGATTTCCACTGGTGGTGATCTGTTATGAAACATAGCTCTGCTGCGCAGGATGAATTAGAGTGAAAATGGAGAACGTGACCTGGCTTCTGAAGAAGCAGTCAGGGTGTGAGCTGAAAATGATGGGTGACACAGATAGGGTGGTCCTAAATTTTACTAACTTGTTGCTCTGCAGCTGTTTTCATTTTCTTGTATTTTTTCCTCCTTCTAAATGCTATTTTTCCAAAGACGACAAAGTGAAATGTTGCATGAGCTTGTAATTAAAATCTCCAGTTCTGCCAGGTTATTATCCAAGTCATGCCAGCCTGTGGCTTGGAGACAGCCTGTGACTATTGGTAACTCAAAGCCTTGTTCTCATGACATGGATGCCTTAGGTATCTGGTGCTGCGGCTTTGGTGACCCGGAGGATGCTGGTTTGCCTCTCCCTACAGGGAACTCACCCAAATCATTCCTCTTGTGCCTATATGTATCTTGAGTCCACAAGATCAACCTTCCCTGCTTGCTTCTGGTTTTTAGTGCTAGCAGAAATAATTTGTCTGGTTTCTTGCCACAGCCTACTCACCAGTTCCTCCTTGAGCTCAGGCAGAATTCTAGTAGCTGCCACAGCAAGGGGGAAAAGAGGGAATTAAAAGCTAGTTGTATTGCCCAGAAACCTGTGACTTCATTTCTGATTGCCTTACCGTTCTGAAGTCTCTGTGGGGTGTGAGACACACCTACTTGCCCCATGGCTGTAATGGAGAAAATAAGTAAGATCATAATGTAACATGAGGACTGATGTTCTGTAAACTGCAGGGACCAGACATAGGCATCCCTTTGGAAATTACTCATTAATTCATTGTAAACACTCAGGATATGCTTTCTAAATTCTCTTCCTAGGTGACCTTCGAGATGCCAAGGCTGACGCTTTTGACTTTCCCTTCCCTTCAAGAAATGTTGATAAAGTAATTAAACGAAAGAAGAAAAAGGTATAAAATGTGGGAGCTAAATTAGCTAAATTGCTTACTGCTTGTTCTGTATATGTCTATGCAAGAGCATGAGGGTGATTAAAAGATCAAATTGGTAGTCTGTTACTGAAAACCTTAGTTACAGAGAAGAAAAATGGTATTATTTTTTGTCTCTGGAGGCTTTAAAATTCTGGCTCTCATTCAATCAAGCACTTAAGCATGTGCTTACCTTGAAAAATGAGAGTATGCCGTTGACGTAAAGCCTGTACTGAAATGCTTTGCTGGATTTGGGCCAGGGTGCTGCACACCTTGCTGGGTGAAACCCAGCAGGGAAAAGCTCTGCATCTCCTCTTCCTTGTATGTTTTAAACAAAGAAATCCCATGGGTTACAAATAAGCAAAGGCAATAATCACAGGTATTATAACACCGCAGGAGCAGCAATACAAAATGACTTTCTGTTTCACAAATGTATTTTTGTTCCTGTTCAGTAGTTCAACAAATGCTTGAAATTGTAAAAGGCATATTGATTAAAACAGTAACTCATTATGAGATTTTGTAATCTGTGAAGTACAAGTAATCAGCTAAACTGTAATACAGTAATGTCACAGATACTTGATTTAAAACCAGAAAAATACTACTGACTTCAGAGGAACAGCTAATAACATACTATAATATCACTCTTCTAGTACGTTAAATAGTCTTCAAAAAGAATGAGGAACATGTATTATGTTTTAACAATAAATGTCCACGAGAAAGGAATTATCTTTAGATTTAAACTAGTTTCACGGATGGGGTCCAGCAGAAGTCATAACATTAGCATGTTAACAGCCGTTTGTATTTGTTAGGCTGCCTCTCTGTCTGAATGCCTTTGTTAATGGGTCCAATTTAACGTTTTCAAGAGACAAGTTTGAAATGTGCGCACTGTGGGCAATGCTTTATGCCTCTAAAATAAAGATCATCAACATCTATAGAACAGATTAATATGAATTTGATATGAAATAGTCAAGACCATTGCTATTCTGGAATCTGAACATTGGGTCTGAATTATAGCATTGTTGAGAGTTTACGTGGAAAAGATTTTGCTGCTGGAAAAAACAAGCAGTCTTACCACCGCACCCCTTTTGGGTGACTTTGAAGATAGCTTAAGGGCTCTGCACATGTTTTTATAAGCTCTTCTTATCCAGAAGGGCACTTCATAAGTCCTGGATAAACAAGAATTCTAGGCAAGAAAGGAGGAGGATCTCTCATGTGGAAAATCATGGAGTAATTTATGGGTTTTGACTTTTACATAGAGGTAATTCTTCCAGTGTATCCCGTGTGTGTGTGCGAGTATCTATATATATATATATTCCTCCTTCACATCTCCCCCTTCCCAATCCTTAACAAAACAAAATGTTTGGATGTCATAGTCATGCTGGAGAAGTCAAAGTTCTGCCCTATAGATGTTTTGGTGCAATTTTTTTATGTGCTTCACTACGAAAGTTCCATTTTATCTTTCAGTCCAAAGTCTGGCTTAAGGTCTGGAAAGTAATTTCAAAAATGCTTGAAGAAAATGAAAAGTTTAGAAGTCGACTCTTGACTTGCAATCAGTTTAATGGAGAAGGT
The DNA here is from genome assembly GCA_013389865.1 of Piaya cayana. NCBI lineage: Eukaryota > Metazoa > Chordata > Aves > Cuculiformes > Coccyzidae > Piaya > Piaya cayana. Next base: position 2,836 of record WAAB01011235.1, read on the forward strand.
AAGCAATGAACTGAAAATGCTTTATTTTACTAGAGAAAACAAATTATTAATGCAAGTGCTTTGACTGAAGATCCCTAAATTTAAGGTCTGTTCAGCTGTTTGTTTTGGTCAATACATTTTACAACTCAAAAATTAGGGAATTCATTGCACGCTTTAGACACTTGTAACCACATTTGAAAAATCCTTGTGTTTCATTGAGGGTCTTGTATGTATTAATTTGGAGGAAGCATGGCAGAAGTGTTGGCTGCAGTTTAATATTAAAGATATGAAGAGAAAATATCTGCGAGTTTTTCTGAACATATGAAATATGTAATTAAACTATTATTCACACATCAGTCTAAGGCAGTACTTGTATGAATAATAATTTATTTTTTCACCTAGGAAAAGAATGGTTGGTTTCATACAGACAATAAATAAAATATATGCTCCCCGAAGGTAGCTGTTACACAATTTAACATAACCATCAAACATGTTCTCACACTGTGCCCTGAATACAGCTATTTCATTTCTGGAAAATTACTTGCGAATTAAAACTGGTGCTCTGCATAGAGGCAGCTTCAATTACAGACATTGTAGTTGCTGCACAATTTAAGATAATACAGTGCATGCTTACAATGTAATTGGAATTTTTGCTTCACAGTCTGATGAATTTTTAGGAAAAAAAGTATATACTAGTCCATTGAGAGTTACCAGGCAAGTTAAAAAATGACATATTCATCCACAGTGCCTCTGCTAGCTTATATTTATGTTGAAGTTTTCCACATGTAGGCACGTTAAGATATATAGCAAAACATATGTCCAGTTGCCAGTATCTTATTTTTATAAAGCAATGCATTTGCATACTGATTTGATTTCTGTGTATGTGATAAGAAAATATTTCCTCAAAATTTTTCTTCGCGAGGACAAAACAAGTCCAGTTGTGGTTGAAAACAGGCTATCTATCTACCCCAATAGACTTCCTCTGTGTCCTGCACAGTGGATGTTATTGGAACAGTAGAAGAAATTCCACAATATGCTGCAACAACACATTCTACCAGTATTCAGCATTATGTGGAAAAGCACTCCTCTTTGCTTTAAAACCAGTTCCAGTTTAAAACCTGGTATGGAAACTGTTTCCTGGCTATATGATGCATGGTGCATCCATATTATTGCTTATCTGTGGTAATGAGAGTATTTGCAACCGTAACACTAATCTGACTCATCCATGCACTTGAGAACTACAAGAATCCTCCAGGCTTGGGCATAGGCCCCCTTCCTCCTGAACTCCTCCATTCCTGCTGCCCAGGAGAGGTTTGGCAGAGGGGATGCGTGTCTTTCACAGGACTTTTTCCTCTATAACACCTGTTGCAGAAGACATCGTAACACTGTCCTTCTGTACCATATCTAAAGGTTTTCATCTAACAGCTACTTTCTCCTGCAGCTCAGATCATTGCAGAAGTTTTTGTATAGATTGTATGTAAGACTTAGCAGTCACTGAAGGAAAAAAAAAAGGTCTTTTGCTATTTTTGCTTGCTTGCTTTTAAGAAAAAGGATAGCAAAAGACCAGGAAAATTCTTTAATACGTTATTCTCTCCAAAATTTCCACTTATTCTAAAAAAGCCAAGAATTCTGCTCATACAAATGATCTCCTACGTGGATTTAGCATCTCAACATAATTACTGCAAATCTGCTTTTCTCTTTGTTTGGGATGTGCAATGTGCTGCTTTGTCAGGCTTGTATTTATGAAGAGGGCCTATTCCCTTTTCAGATGATATTAATTTCTTTTTGTCATCTGGAAAGAGAGCTTTATCTTTATATACATTTTCCAGTGACTTAAAAAACCCAAACAACCCAACCCACCAACCAGCCATCCTCTCCTCCCCCAACACTGCTTTATCCTTATCTGTCATTGTACCTTATTTTTCAGGCCCTTTAATTGAGAATGTACTATTAAGCCCTATTTAGGTGAAAACCATCAATTTTAATGCCTCTTTTCTAATTAGCAGGTCTCCCACAACATCAAATCAAGGAGATAAGTCTCCTATTGATCTGAATTTTTCATTAAACAAGAAGCAAGTGGAATAATTCTAGTAGACATTTAGATATGGATCAACAAATCTGAATAAACTGCGTTCATTTTAATTTTTTTTAAAAAACTGGATTAATAAAGCTAGAAAATTAATGCAGCATTTTATTGCCTCTATAAATAGTTTTCTTAAGAGAAAAAAAAACCTACTTGAATTCTAACACTACCTATTTAATTCTTGGAATGCTGCAATTAAGATTAGATGCAATGTGACCGAGAGTGACGATGTGCCTCTGCATAATATTCTCCCACAGGCAATGCTATGAAGCAAAGTTCACAGAATGAGGCATCCTACCTGGACAGGGTATGTATGTGATCCATTAATTGCCAAGAAAGCTTAAATGCTAAAATAAACAAAATAATCACATTAAAAAGACACACTGATGCCATTTACTGTTATTAATAATGCCAGTATACTTCAGTGTCACTGGCACTGGGCTGAAATGTTTCAGTTGTGTTTGGGAAGCAGAATAGCTCTGTCCTCAGCAGGAAGGGCTGTGAGCATTGCCAAGACTGGGAATGGGATTTTGCATTTTTATTGAGCTAAATCCTTCCGTGATGATCTAAAATAAAAACTGAAGAATTGGCATAGAGTCTGGATTTGTCACGCTTTATGTCTGACTTTTTTTATATTAAAGGGAATGCACTTTTGTCATCTTTTTTTCTCTAGGAGGAGACCATCTTTGGCTGGGTATAGCAAGAAAATAAAGGAGTATCCAATCCAAAAGTAAATATAAAAGTATTGAAAGTTTTTATTTTGATCTAGTTCTTGCTGAAGTCAGTGGCAAGGCTGTAAGTGCTTTTTGTGAACACAGGTTCTCTGTTGTTTGTTTGGCATATGCGGATCTACTGTTTAAGAGGTTTGTTTTTACAGTGGCTTAAACAGCTCTGTTGCAAGATATTTATTTCAAGTCATTAAGTCTAGTGTTTCACTTAGCTATTAGTTTTCAAAAGCTTTTTAATGAGCATAATATTGTGACAGTTTGCTTGCAAAATAATAGAGATACACGTTTAGTGTTGACTCTGTATTTATATCTATTATTTTGTAGCTTGTCAGACCCATAAACAAACAGAAATTCTGTAAGGCAGAATTCCACACAAGATACAAAGAAACATTTTTTTCTTACTGATTTGAATAAATTTGACTTTATTATGTTAAAATAACACACAATTACCCTTCTGTTCATTCATGCATTTATACATTAATCTCAGCAAGTATTTTGAATATGAAGCCAGGTGAGTGTTTTCTGTCTTACTGTTCATTGTGAAACACATAATGATATCATCATAATCAGACAGTATTGTTTATCTAGCTGACTTCAATAACACAGTACAGTTTTCTTCTGTTATACAGTTTCATACTTGAACCCTTGATTGACTGCTAAACCTTTTAAACTAGCAAATTGTGTAAATGGAACATGAAGACTGCATAACAATAGTATGTATGTGGATTTCATCTCTGTAGATAAAGCATTCACCTGTCACAATTAGACATCCTTGGTTTCAATAAAAGGATTGTTTTCTCATTGCATAATGTCTTAGTGGTTGCAGTGTTTGCAGATATAATGACTGGAATGTCACAAGTGTTGAGCTTTAATAACATGCTAGTTGGTCATTAAGAAGCAAAGCATTTGGAAATGTTTAATCTCTGTTTTCTTAATAGTAAAAATGCAAGTGTATAACTGGGATGTGCCTTTTTTGGTGACAGCTCTGGCATCAGGGTTCTTTTATGATTTGTGGTTGAGTAATATTTTGAGTTTACTTAAAATAGTTGACATTTCAGCTTGGAAAATGAAGTGAGGAAGCAAAGTATTCAATTGAGATATGATCATTTTTCTGGCAGAGTAAAAATGTCATAGTTCTTTGATATTTTCAAAATAAATGTTTGGAGTCACACTTCCTTATTTTGGTCTGTATTAAGGGAGATGATCTCCCTGTTCCCACAGTTCTACCAATGAAGTGTTTGCATGGAGAGTATTTAGTTTATAATCCTGGAGTGTAAATTGTAGAGTTGTTGCTGTAATGTTTCTTTTCTTGTAAATTACAGCTGCAGTTGGCACCTTACTGGCACAGACTTAAGGGGCCCTGGAAACAAAGCTGTTCTTCCAGGTGCATAATTGCTACTTTTACAGGATGGATGAGATGCATTAGCCTAAATCTCTGAATGAAATTCAGCCAAGTCATTATGATTTTTTTTTATAAATATAGACCTTTGTCAGCAGGAGTGTTCTAAATCATTTTAAAAGGAAGACATTGTAAAAGATAAATATGGCCCTAGTTCATCCCTATCCTTTTACCTCTCACTATCCAAGAAGTCTGTACAGACTGGTTGTCAGTAGCTGCCAGGGCTATCTGATAGCGTTTCATCTGCTTCATTTAAGTAAACAACCAGAAGGTGCAGGGGAAGACTCAAGCCCTATAAAACAGGTTTGATGTTTTATTGGTACAAATGTGGGAATTAAGCAGGGCCAGCTCCCCCTTTGTGTGTCTAGGGACCAGTGAGGTGTGACAGCCTAGCCCCAGCACTGCCCAGCTTCAGTGGCTGTGCTAGGTCTTGGGAAACAGAGTGCCCTGGACTCGTGTGCTGTGCTGCTTCACTTTCATCCAGATGTAATTTGAAGGGAGGACCTATGCAACATCAACCTTGCCATATGGCTTTGTACTTGTTAACATCCTGCTGATGAAGAGAAATAACTAACTACTGCCCTCCTTATTAATCCCAGCAAATCCATCTGCTTGCATACTTGTCTCAGCCCTTGTCCAATATGCCTCTGTTCTGCTTTAACCTTACTTCCAGAACACAGGTCACGTCCAGAGTGGGGGCTGCTGAGCAGCAATGCTTCTTGACCTGCAATGCCTATGAAACCACAAATAAGAGCCAGCAGCCCCTTCCCAGAAACCCTGTGGTGGCGGTGATATAATTAATTGGTTAGGATCTACTACCAGAGAAGAACTTCCAGTTGTAAGAACCCTTTCAAAGTACTGCCATTTCAAATCAATTTGGGCCAGAATGCAGTGGGGCAAAAAGGTATGTGCTGATTTAAATTTTATTTCAAACTCTTCAGGTGATTAAGTCTAACTTATTAATGAAGGGACCAAATTTCAAGGGTATTGTTGTGAACAAGGGCAGTCAGAGCAGTTAAACTGATCAGAAAAGAGTCTGGAGAAAAACCTAGCTCAAGGTACAGAACCCAGACCAGTTGACACATACACTATCACTGTCCACGCATACCCCTGGAGTAATGCATTCTTTTTTTTTTTTTCATATGACTTTTTAAGCGCAAACTGCAGAAGAGAAAGTAATTGTTGTGTTCCATTAAAATATGCTTATATGATCCAAGTAAGTGACATCTTCAACAAGAAAAAGTGTTTGTTTATACAGGAAAAACTTTGTTTAAACCCTCCTTGTTAAAAGGAATTGGAAATAAAGAAGGGAACCTCTGGGCACTACCTCATATACTTGAGATTCAGAAAACAACCAGTTGTCCTTTGAGCTCCTTACTCATCACTGCAGAACCAAAAGCAAGTGTCACACCACCTGGCTGTTGTTCCTGGGAAGCAGTGTCAGTCTTTCACATTCTTCAAAATACCTATCAGTAACCTGAAGTTTTTAATAACAAATCTCACTTGGAGTGTGAACCGAAGCAGATGTGAAAAGATAGAGGTCATGCTTTGTCTTTGCTTTGCCGTGTTCTCAGTATATAATTTGCCTTTCTACACAGAACAAAAACTTTAACTTATTCCAAAAGTTTGAAAAGTTTTCATCTCAACCCTGTGAAGACTTGCCAAGAGATCTGCAGAGGTACCTTGCTGCAGAGAGGCGGGAGGGAGCAGCCAGGGCACATAGAGTAGCTGAAGGCATTGCTGCTAAATTCTTGTTATCTGTAAATAATAGTGCCAGCCACTTGTCTTGAGATCTTGAGGTTGGTCTGAGTAAGTTTCCTCTTGTTCTGTGTTTCATAAATACAAATGACACTACATGAAGGTAAGGAATGGAGAGAAAGGCCTTTGTTTTTTTATATTGCTATTCCTTGCTAGTTAGAGATTTGCCGGTAGAACAAAGTTAAGCTGGAAATAGCACCTCTGCTGGGTCTGAAATCTTTCGACTGAAGTTATCCCATTTGGTGAGTTCTTGACAAGCTGATCTGCCTTGGTTCTTGAAGCACTTCTTGGCAGGTTAGCCCAGGCAGCGCAGCCTCCTCTTGTCTTCGAGTAGTCTGTGCAATGGCACTAAGGACTGTCCAGGGTTTAGGGTCTTGAAACTCCAGCTAGTAGTCCTGGGCAACCACTTCCAACCTGCTGTAAAGCTAAAAGCATGAAAATCCTAGGAGCTTGAACTCCACTTTGATTTCCATGCCTGGAAGCACTAAGAAGCTTGGTGAGGCAGCTCCTGCAGTCTCTGCTGTGGAGCTGTGACTTTGGGCCAGCTTCCCAGGGTAGTCGTCCTCAGCTAAGGCAGCACAGGAGCCAGAGGATTTTGGAGCTGCTGTGTGGAGCTGGCGTTTGCAGATGCTGCTGCTATTGCCAGAGACTATGTCCCTGATCAACCACAGGCTTGGGAACTTGGGAATTGTGTTTCGGAAGTGTTTTGATGTTTCTTAAGTGACCTTTCTGGGAATTTCCAGTTTGTGGGCATTTTCAAAATTGTTTGTTTCCTGCTTGATTTGGACCAAAGCCACTGATTCAGATAAAACCCCATTTCCTGCAAACCGGAGACTTGACTTGCCAGGCAGCTCTTCTGCTCATGCCCCATCTGTTCTGGTGGTGTGATGAATCAGATTCCTCTGCCCTAACAACAATCCTATGGCCTGTGAGGTTATCATAACTTGCCACTACAACATAATCAATCATCAGGGTTAATAATATTTCATTGCTGATTCCTTCCAGTAAAAGTTTTCAGCTCTTAAGCAAAACTTGAGAACAGGATTTAGAGTTTCTAACATGGTCAAACTTTGGGAAGGAATAAGGTGACCTTTGTCTTCACTGAACATTTACGTCCCATAAATGTCTTTGTCTTTAGGGCCCTCTGTGGTAGTCAATGTTCATGCTTTAACTTCAAAGCTTCTAATACAATTTTGCATGGACTTTGACTAAAGAATAGCCTTCAGCAGGCAGTTCAGCTCTGGGTTTTTTGTGAGGGAAGTGACTGAAAGCAAATTTTGGGCATATGTGACATTTTCTGTGTGCTGTAGGCCCTTAAATATAAACAAAACCAGGATGCAACTTTGATTCATAGCTTTTGTAAATAATTCTCATTGACATGGGCAGGTTTGTGTATTATGGATATTTTCATTGCATAAGCGCTTATGTAACTATGTGACAGGAATTTGCATAAAAAACCCCAAAGAAGCCATAATTTCATGAGTTTAGCATTATAGATTTTCCAGCAAATCGATGTAGCAGCAGAACCTATCATTTAAGCAGAAACTTTCTTTATGAGGAAAAGAGAAAAAATTCTTGAAGCATACCAAGGTCACAGTGAATTTTTAATACTTAGGGAGTTGCTCACTTGTTAGTGACAGCACCGTGACCATCTGATCTGATGGTGAAAAATTAATGTTTGAAAGTTTCTGCCTGCCTAGAAGGTAGTGAAAATCTGTGTGTGCAACTGCAGTTTCATTTTGTTAGAAGCAAAAGATACGGAGGCCCCTAAAGAAAAATGAAATATGCCTTGATCCAGACAGAGGCTGTATACCTCCTGCAAGGTGCTGAGTGCTTTTACCTCTCATTGACTGCAGCATCTCTTACAATGGGCTATATCATGTCTTTTCTCCTGTATGTATGGGATGTGTTAATGAGAGGATCTCCTCCTTTCTCTAAATTGTGAATCAATGTGTGTGTTTCATCCAAGAAGTTCAGTTGAACTCTGAATGTTGCTGGGCTGCTTGTAAACATGCCTGATTTGTGTAGTTTCCCAGCGATCATGACAAGAATACATTCACGCTGTGAATGTGTAAAATTTATTGCATGCCTGGCATCCCTACATAGACAGGGAATGGAGGCAGATTAAAAGAGCTGTGCAGGAAGGCTCACTAAGGGGCTGACAAATGCTCCCTCTCTTCCAGAATCTTTGTAATCTCTTGTATTTTGAAATGAATAATAAATTAACATGGCTTTTTCCCGCCCCGTTCTGCTGTGTGCTTATTTTTTGTTCTACGGTGTGTGTGACAGTAAGTCAGCAGCGATGATGTAATTCTGTATAATGGATGAGTTCCTCCATAGCAAGGACTACGAGTAGTTAACCCCCACCTTAAAGTGTACATGATCACTTTTTACATCCCTTGGTATTTTAAATTACTTTAACTGCATATAGAGTAAAAATTCTTGACTGTGGTGTTTATTTGTATGTAGAGTGATCTCCCCAGGAAAGGAACAGAAATGCCTGACTGTCATCCTAGACTGAGCAAATCAATGGGGGATAAGCAGTGAGGATCAGTTTGGAGCAGAGACAGGGAACACAGACTTGTGCTTTTATAATGTCCCCAGGTCTGCAGTTCCCTCTTGCTGTTCAGGCAAGCATTTAGTGGTAATAGTTCCATATGAGAGGTCTAGGTTGAGGTTGTGGTGAGATTCTTTCCCATGTTGATGTGCTTAACCTAAATATTACTTTCCATCCATATCACAGTGTTTTGTTGAGAAAAATATAAATCTGATTTCTGACTATATATATAGATGTGTTAAGTTGCAGGACTCAGATCAGGGCTGGGTTTGACTTAAAATGTCTCCTGAATATCTGTATTTCTTACTGTCTTTCACTGTTGTATTAGACTCATTTTGAAAGGAATGAATTTGAATGTTTGAGAAACAAACACGATCTTTTGGTAGAAGATGGACGATGTAACTTCTAGGATTGCCCTACCCTGACTACCTCACCTAGTCTGGCTTCCTGAGACTCTGTCCTCACTTTGTGCCTTCAACTTTCATACTTTATCTTATAGTAATTTCTGCTGCCTGTTTATATATTTCCAAATACTTTCATTGAAAGCCTGATCCTTTATTTTCAATATACTAAAACAGATATAAAATTATGTTACTTGTAATAATGAACAAGAACACTACAGGGAAAAATGCACGGTATGCAAGAAATATATATTATTAAGACAGCCAACAAGCATAAGAATTTCATTGATCAAGGAGCAAGTAAGCAAAATAATTTTTGTTAACACTGAAGAGAAGTTGATTTATATGTTTAGGCTTGAAGTGAGTAGAGGTTAAACTATTGGGTAAATGACGTTTTGTTTACAAGTTGCAGAATTCACAAGACAGTGAAATGCCATTTCCAGGCCCTATTACCAACATTATGCTTCTTAACAATGGCAAATAATCTTCAGCGTAAACTGATCATGAAAACGGTATTTCTGCTCTGATTTGTTTAAATGGAAGTATAAAATAATTTATTGTGGGCATCTTAGTAAAAAAATAAAAAGAAGCATATATTTTTGTTCACAGAAGAAATATATTGTTTATTCCTCTGGGGTCTCATGTTGCTCATACTGCTGCTTTGCCTTATTGCTAGTCACTGAGGTGCTCTGTGTGGGTGGAAATGTCAGATTCCATATTTGCCCCATAAGAAAATCTGTATCTTATTCTCTGATTTCTAAAATTCAGTTAGGTTTGCTTTAATGTTGACCCAAGAGAATGTTCACTTTTAGGATCTTGCTGACAACTTTAGGCATCTATTTTTTTCCATAAAGCATCCCGTTATGTGAATTTATTCCTGGTAGTTTGTCTGTTTGCGAAAGAAGCATTTTGCAGAGAGGTGTTTTCAATCTGAAATGGGGTACACTGGCCTTAAGTAGTTACAGGGCTAGCTCATGAAGGAAATGGAAGTTACTGGATGTAATGCCAAGGAAGGCATTGAGAGATTGAATATCTCTCTGCATATCTCCTTGCACCACACTACCAAAATTCTCAGATGGTGCTACTGAAAGACATTGCTGAAAATGTGCTTTTACCCAGAGAAGTCATAAGGTAAAAGTGGTGTCTACTGACTTATTACAGGTTCCCACTGTTAGTACTCACAAGTAAAACTCTTCTAGTGAAAATGTTGCTCTAGCTGCCAATGCTTGAGTGCTGGCAATGCTGACCTCTGTTCTCTGGGATATATGCAATATCTCCAGCAGAGTCTAGTTTGGTTTTGCTATCAGTAGATTTGCAATTCCATGGAAAGTATTTTTCAGTGGTAGTAATGCACAAGAAGGAATGGGATTCACCTCATTGCTCCTTAGCTATGTTACTCTGAAGAGTATTCAAGCATAACGAGCAAAAGTTAATATATTAAACACCACAAGCATATCGGTGTATTCAAGTGAGTAGATGTGCTAAACAAGCAGATAACCTTACTTGCAACCTTATTTTTCAGGGTGTAACCACAACTTTTTGTGGCTTTGCATAAGTGATTCTAGAGGTTTGACATTGGTATGTTTGCAATAAATGTATTTTAAGAACCTCTCTTAAGTCAGAGGCTAAGATGGTATTTTGGCTAGCAAGGTATTCTCTACTAATGTTTATGTGTATGAAAATGATAGTTTTCAGATCACAGAATGCACTTGCAAGCTATGAAAGGTTTTTGCTTTTCAAGAGAGCACACTCATGTCCCTTGGTAAGTACCAGATAAAGGTGGAAAACAACAATGCCATTTCTATGGAGTTACAATGCAATGTTTCCTTTTGCATTTTTAAATATTAATTCTAGTCTCTTTGTTGAAAACAGCCATTTGCTGACAGCAGAACTAGTTTAGATCAAATGTATGCATTCAGTAGAAGATAACTATAGAGTCTATGAATCTCTTTGGGTGGTCAGATCACTTCAGATAATATAATCTGTAACATATTGAAAGCTGAGGAAAGAGCTGCTGCAATTGCACTTTCTTGCTTGGTGCACCTGCCATGCTGGGGCGTGGCTAAGAGGCTGGGGATTGTTCAGCCTGGGAAAGCTCAGGGGGCTCAGAGCTGGCCTCTTCTCTGTTGTGCCCAGTGACAGGACAAGGGACAATGGGCCCAAACTGAAACGCAGGAAATTTCATTTAAACATAAGAAAAACCATTCTGCTGTGAGGGTGTCTGAACATTGGAGCAGGTTCTCCAGAGTACTTGTGGTGTCTCCAACCTCCAACATATTAAAAACCTGACTGGCCACAGCCCTCAGCAACCTGCTTTTGCTGTCCCTGCTTTAATCAGGGGAATTCTACTTCTGAGTTTAAGAAGTCTTTCCTGAATTTCCTGAGAATGAACTCCCAAAAACTTTATGATGTGATCTTTTTTTTTTTTTTTGCAGAGGATTCCAAGAACATCCAGAAGCTGCCTGCTGACAAATTCTAACTCTCTGAGTAAAAGTTATCCAAAGGTAAGTGTTGTATGTGGCAGAAACTTATTCTTAAAACCAGAAAAACCCTCTTGGATGAAATTTTCTGTATAAGTTTGGCTTTGTGCAGAAGTGTGATATAGAAAATTCCAACCCAAGCATTAAAAGCTGATGAAGCTACTGGAAACAGGCTCTTTAATGGGCTATGTAAGGGGATATTAGTAGAAAGTAGTTTTAGTTGCCTCACCTCTGTCTGCCTCTCAGCACTTCTTGCTCTAGACACTGAACTGCCATACTGTGAACAAGCTCGTACCAATGCATTAAGCACTTTCACTTGCTCTGCCAAGCTATGGCTTTAAATGAATTTTCACAAGTGAGTTCTGAAAGGCTTTATTATGGAAACAGTTCACGCCTTTTAGGAGTATATTTAGGACTTGCAAAAGATGCCAAGTTGCAAGCTCTGGAGGCAAAATCTATATTTATAAACAAATCAGGCCAAAGTCATCCCAAAGTATCCTCTGTCTCCAAGCAAAGTGCTTCAGCCTCATCCTGTGGGGGCTGGTGACCTCAGCGATGCTGGTGGGGGAGACTGGATATGCTGCAAGACCAGTCCAGCAATTTGTGGCAGAACCTCCTGTCAAGGTTGTGGTGTATTTCCAGTCTGGCTTCTGGAAGCAGGAGGGGAGTCCTACACAAAGCTGAGCAGGGCCAGGGGCTTGTACTTGTCCTGCTGCCCAGACATTTGAATGGACACCAGGGAGCAGTGACTGACCTTGTGCAAGGCCCTAGCGATGGACACTGTGGCCAAGGGTCAAAAGAGAGCAATAGGATGCCCACTTGCCCCAGCAGCAACACCAGTCCTGCCCAACCTCCTTACAGCACTGCAGGTGCCCTGGGGCCCACTCCATCCACCAGCTCTCTGCAACTGCATTTCATAGACTCATAGAATGGTTTGTGTCGGAAAGGACCTCAAAGCCCATTCATCTCCAAGCTCCCTGCCATATCCAGGGACATCTGGGCATCAAGTTGCTCAAAGACCCATCCAACCTGGCCTTGAACATCTTCAGGAATGGGGCACCTACAGCTTCTCTGGGTAACCTGTGCTAGTGTCTCACCACCCTCACAGGGAAAAATTTCTTCCTAATATCTCATCTAAAGCTCCTATATTTCAGCTTAAGCCTGTTTCCCCTCATCCTATCCCTGCACTCCCTGATAAAGCGCCCTCCCCAGCATTCCTGGAGCCCCTTTCAGTGTTGAAACTTGCTCTAAGGTCTCCTCAGAGCCTGCTCTTCTCCAGGCTAAGCAGCTCAACTTTTCCAGCCTCTTCTCGTGTGGGAGGTGCTCCAGCCCTCAGATAGTCTTCGTGGGCTCCTCTGGACTAGCTTTAACAGATCCATGTCTATCCTGTGCTGAGGACTCCAGAACCAATCACCTGTGGGAGTGTCCCAGCTTGCATGTGACCTTCTCTGACCTTTCTGCAGCTGCATTTGGCCATGCACGATGCATTCCTGCAGGCTGCAGCTGCCCTGGGACCCTCTACTAGCCCAAGCCCTCCCTGTAAANCGGCGCGCGCCCGCCCTCAGTCGCGCCCGCGGAGCCGCAGCCGAGCGGAGGGCGCAGCGCTGTCCCTTCAGCACCGCTCCCCGCGCCCCGCGCCGCTCGTTGCTGTTAACGGAAACCTCCCCGCCTCCCCCCACCCCCACCCCGGGCTGAGTCGCCGCCGTGACCGCGTGGTTTGCAGTAAGTAGGGGCGCGGGGGGGGTGTAACCGCAGTGTCCCCTTCCCCAGCGTCCCCAGAGCCCCCCGGGTCCGGGGCTTGCGGGGGGGTGGAGGGGGTTAGTGTCTGAAGCATCCCTGGGACCAAGACAGTGGGAGCTGCATCCCATTCCCCAGGAATGGTTGTTGGGGGTGGCATCCCTGGGACCAAGGTGACAGTGGGAGATGTATCCCTTTCCCCCCTGCCAGGAATGGCTGTGGGGTGGCATCTCTGGAACCAAGGTGACAGTGGGAGATTTATCCCTATCCCCCTCCTCAGGATGGCATCCCTGAGACCAGAGTGATAGTGGGAGATGCATCCCGTTTCCCAGAAAGGGTTGATGGGGGTGGCATCCCTGGGATCAGGGTGACAGTGGGAGATGTATCCCTNCCTTCTCTGACCTTTCTGCAGCTGCATTTGGCCATGCACGATGCATTCCTGCAGGCTGCAGCTGCCCTGGGACCCTCTACTAGCCCAAGCCCTCCCTGTAAACCCACCCGCGCTTATACAATCCCTTCTTGCAGCTCCACGGGCCACCTGCAGCCTCACCGGTTGCGGATGCAATTCCCACCCGCAGCCGCACCGTCGCGTCGCAGCCTGCAGGGGGCGCCAGGGGGCGCGGGGCGCGCGGTGGTGCGCGGCGGGGCCGCCAGGGGGTGCCCGANAGAGCCCCCCGGGTCCGGGGCTTGCGGGGGGGTGGAGGGGGTTAGTGTCTGAAGCATCCCTGGGACCAAGACAGTGGGAGCTGCATCCCATTCCCCAGGAATGGTTGTTGGGGGTGGCATCCCTGGGACCAAGGTGACAGTGGGAGATGTATCCCTTTCCCCCCTGCCAGGAATGGCTGTGGGGTGGCATCTCTGGAACCAAGGTGACAGTGGGAGATTTATCCCTATCCCCCTCCTCAGGATGGCATCCCTGAGACCAGAGTGATAGTGGGAGATGCATCCCGTTTCCCAGAAAGGGTTGATGGGGGTGGCATCCCTGGGATCAGGGTGACAGTGGGAGATGTATCCCTTTCCACCTCCTCAGGATGGCATCCCTGAGACCAGGGTGACAGTGGGAGATGCATTCTGTCCCCAGGAAGGCTTGCAGGGGTGGCTGTCCCCATTGGTAATGCTGCTTGTGGTGTTGATGTGTTGGGGGCAGCCGTGCCTGGCCTCACATGGGTTTTTAAGGGCTGTTCTTGGGGTGTCTGCATCTTCACAGCAAATACATGAGGTCATGTCCTGGTGTGGTGTGTCTGGAAGCCCAGGCGTAAAAGCACAGGTAACCGATTTGCCGAGTCAAGCCGAGCAGGGTAAGGCAAAAATCCTCCACGCTGCCCTTGTGACATTGTTCATCTGGCTGGTTTTAGGTCTGGAAAGCAAGGTCCGAGAATGGTGAAGCTGGGCAGTAATTTGAATGACAAGAACAACAAACAACCATCCAATGAAGATGGTTTTCAGACAGTTCCTTTGATCACACCTTTGGAAGTAAATCACCTGCAGTTCCCGGCTCCGGAAAAGGTAAAATCAAATGGTGCTCCTGCATGATTTTGCACACATACCTGCCCCTTGGTTTGCACTGCTTTGGTAACTTATTGGTCTCTGCTTATATGAAGGCATAGTGTTTATTCAATAAACAAAAAGGGGTTATCTTTTGTAGTGTGTTTATCTATTTAAACACGGCAAATAAGCAAGCAGTTTTCCCCCAACTCCTTCCCTCCTCAAAAAATCCCCAAATATTCGTTCCTTCATAAATACAACTGGTAAAGGCTCAGTGTATTTCTCTTGGAGAAACTGAGGAGCAGTTTAGAATGTGTTATTGCCAGTAAGACTAATTGCTTATGTTGAAAAGAATGTGATAATTCTGCTGAGGTAAGCAGCTATTATAATTATCTCAGTTAAGCGGTTTTGTTTTTTTTTTCTTCTCCATGCCTTGTAAAGCATATTTGGGCATTGAAGATGCTGATTTCCCTGAAGAGAGCAGCTGAGTTCCCCCGTGCATGGAGTAGGGATGGAGCAATCCAGGGATTCATTTCCCCAGCTGGCTCCAGCCAGGGGACAGCTTTTTCCCCTGCCCACTCAACACTCTCAGAACTGAGTGCTGCACCAAAATGTCCAGAAATGGGCATTGGTGATTTGCTGCAGTTTGGTAGTAAAGGTTTTTTAGATGCAGTGTGTACTAGGAATTCTTTTGTATCAGTGTAGTGACGAAGCATATCAATAAAACCTGGTGAGGACATGATGAGATCATAAAAATCTGTATGCTCCAGCAACCCTTACAAAAACAAAGCCTGTCTGCAATGTAGTTCCCAGATACCACAGAGATGGAGCCAACTCATCCAGAAGTACAGACAAAATGATTAGATCTCATGGGATAATGGAATAATAGCAAAATTAACACTGATGATTATCGAACATATATCCTGTTTATACTGTATTTTGTACTACAGTACAAATTTTCTCTAAATTTATTAGAACACAATGATTGATGAGATAAAACTGTCTAGATAGACAAACTATGTTTATTTTGTGATTGAGCTGAATCAACTGCCTTGACATCTTGGGAACTATAACCGTGCCAGACAAAGGAGCTAATTCTGTTTTTCATGTGTCTCATGGCAATCAGGAACAATTTCACTGAATTCAAGGGAGTTGCACTTCCATGAATTGTTGCGAATGAGAGGCTAAACCAGCCCTTACCTATGACTGATAAATAAGATAAAGCAAAATAATTAAGGCAAAGCAGTATGATTTATCAAAAATGTCTGAAAAGTTCAGAGGAAACTGTAGATTTCTAAAAGGGGCTCATTTGATGCTAGCACAAATGGTGCATTGAGATCATGCATTGTCACACAACGTGACATTCAAATGACTCGTGTATCAAGTGAGACATGGCTAACCTAGTCCTTGCAAGCTTATAAAGTGGTAATGAGTGTTTTCATGACCATCACATTCCAATTGCCTGTTGGTGAACAAACACTGGAGTGTATTGGTTTGATGTGATACCTTGCTGATTTCTCTGTTTAAATGTGCCTACATCAATAATTCACATGTTGTTACGTTATATTACCTTCATTAGCATACATTACTGTCAATGCATCTACTGACATCCATACATATTTTGCTTTGCCGGAAGGGTGAGATCTATCTCCAGGAGTGTTGAGCATGATTCAGAACTCATTAGAGTCAATGGTATTGATTTCTGCAGTCTGTGCTTCATTTTCTTTGTGCAGTAGGCCTGGAATTAAGGACAACTGGAGATTCGTTCACAAAAAGGAGATGTTATTTATGATAAAAGCGAAATAATTCACAACCTGCTTCCTTTGCTCTTTGTAGAATGGATTCTGTTGGGATGAGCTCACCCTGGGGCAGAGTGTTGTTTAAAGACCTGCTAATAAGGAGTTGAGCCTCAGGAGCAAAGCCTGGGCAGAGGTTAAGTGGGAGGGGGAAATATCAGCTTTGTACTCAGAAAAGCAAAGCTGCTACTGAGTTCAGTCGGACTCAGCCTGAGGAAAAGCAGGCATGGATTTCAGGTCTTTTAGAGAGTATTCTTGGTTGGACTTGCTTTGCATTCAGGAGGCAGGGTTAATAGAAGCCCAACAAACCCTAACATAGATTTGAAGGTCCTTTTCATCCCAAAACATTCTATGATTTTATTCCTAATATCTGCCAGCAGCTGATTTTAGCTTGGGAAAGCAGGGACACGAGCCAAGGCACTGCCTGTGCCTCTTGCATGGGATACCGCATAAATTAGCAAAGCCAAACCAGATTTGGTGTTGGGGGCTGTTTGCAACAGCTCAGATGGGCTTTGTTGCTCCTTTCCCCGAATGCAAACTGGTCGCTACTGACTCTATCTACCAAGAGGCCGTGGTCCCTGTGGATCTTGTCTCTTTGCTGCTGCAACAAAGAGCTGCTGTGCCCAGGCATTTCCCTGGGAGTGAAATCTGAGGTGGGGGAGGGAGGGGAGAAGAAAAAAACCCTGCTAAATATTCCCTTTCTGGGCTTCTCATCACCATTAGAGGGCATCTTCATTTAAGACAATGTGAGCTTTCAACTTGGGTATAACCTTGGGTCTGGGGCAACCCCGGGTGCATCAAAACCAGAGCAGAGGCTTGGAGCTGTGTGCTTGCACTGGCTTCTCTCTCTCTGGTAGAGGAGAAAGTGTACAGGCTTTGGCTAGTGACCCAAGAGAGTCTGGGTCTGTGTGGGGCAATCCCCCTGCTGTTCTTACCAGTGCATTCACCTGCTGTACCTGTGTTGCATGGCAAAGGCTTGCAAGTTCTAATTCATAGGCTTTTTTCCAGATGAGCCTTAGGCACCTCCTTGCAAGCTTAAGAAAAACAAATCTGTTGCTAGTATACTTGCCTTTGCAGAACCTGCAAAACCTATGGAATCTAGACTGAAAATTGTGGTTTAAGGGCTTTAAAAAACCAATTTTTCTTCATTTCAAGGGTATTTTTGTAACTGAATCACTTGAGAGTCACTCACAGTGACTCTCAGCATTAACCTCTGTAGGTGTTTCATCATAGCTTCATCTCTTTCTAAGTGTTTTCTGTGTCTGGATCCTCTCTCAGAGAAAGGATACTGAGAAAGAATACAAGAATGAGGTTTTTGCCCATGTAATGTAATACCTGAAGCCCATCTCTCTTCAGATAGTTCCTTGATTAGAAGAAATCATGTATGGAGGCTATAGGGGGAGGCACTTACAGGGATACTTAAATTTACTGGCTTCCTTTTGGGGATGCTTTCCTAACAGGCTTGTTTTTCAAAGTGCTGTAAGCTCAGCAGCTCCCTCTGACTTCTACCTTGATGCTGCTGGAAAAATCCAGGCAGGAATTCAGGAGGCTTGAATTTGGCAACCTTTTCTAAAAACTAATGGCCACTGGACTGACTGTTTATTGTTCCACCAAACAAGGATGTTTCCTCGCAAGGCTCGTGCTGTTCGTGCTGCAGCATCAGCATTCTTGTCATTCTGTCAGCAGTTGTATGGCTGCAAGGGGAGAAATGTACCCGGGCCAGTAATTTCTCCCCTAGGGTGTTAAGCCTGCTGTGTATTTATATTTATTGACTATCTTCAAGCATTTTCTTTGCCCCTTTGTTCTCTTGCTGGGGTGGCATTTGCAGAAGGCGGACAGATGCTTTTAAATAATTTTTGTGTGGCCTTTTTGATGAAATCCATCCCTGTAACAGAAATAATAGCCGTCACCAGTGATGAGCCCTAGACCTGACTTTTTGTCTCTGAATTTTATTTCTTCTTATTCAAAAGGCAAAATAAAAGAAGTCTATTTTCTTTCAGGGCTAAGGGGAAAAAAGATAGTTGCTTACATATTTTTCTAGGTGTAGACAGCGTGCTTTGGCTGTAATTGTTTAGTCTCTGCAATTATAATGCTAAAAGATATGCAGCTTTTCAGGGGCCATACTGTTTCACTTAAATTTTAAATGAGGCCAACAACTGGGGACCCCTTGGTCTCATAGGCTTGCTGCAGTATAATCCAGCAGGAAATGTCTCTGTTCTGGCAGTAAAAGTCCTAATTTTACTTAATACAAAAGTGCATGAAAGCTATTGTCAGGGCTGAAAAAAACATCCGGCGTCTCTTTTGTGGGGAAAGCTGAAGAAGGCTTATCATGTGGCCCATTGTTCTTTATTCTGAATGCATCTGGAGGCTTGAGAAATAATTTCTGTGGTGACAAATTCCTGTCATCCAACGCAAGAAAGAAGAAAATAGATGTGACTGCTCTCTTCAAATGTTTTTCCCACCCCATGTCCCTGCTTTTTGCCCCTCCTGGCTTCACCCCTCTCTGAGTGGTTGAGCCTGTGCATTTACACAGACTAATCAAGAGTTCCTGACAATAAGGAGGGTCCCTTGTGTTCACAGCCTCTCCCTATTGGTTTAACAGAAAATAATGTTTTGTCCTGGCCAGCTGAGCAGGCATAATTAATAGTACACTGGATGAGTGCTTTGGTACCTAGGGGACTACTTGCAGCTCTGTCCTGAAATACTAATGTCAATTTGCCCTCTGTGGAGCGGCTCTTGCCAGCCTGAAGCACACGCTGTCAGGGCAACACGGAGCTGGTTTTGAGGTGCCACTACATGTGCTGTGGGCAGAAACGGCTCAGGCTTGCTTGCTGCTGTCTGGGAGGGCTCCTGATGCAGCTGGGGACAAGCATCTGTGCTCCTGCTCATGCCGCCGGTAGTTTGCTGGGATGGAGCGATTGGCAGAAGGAGAGATGGGGCAAGGCTGGTAATTCTGGTACTTGAAGGAAGGAAGAATAAAAGGGAGGAGGACACAAAGGGAAAGAAAGTGTGTGACTAAAAGGAAGGAAGGGGAGGAAAAGAGAGAGTGATGCAAGTATGAAGGAATGGGTGGGCTGTCTTTCCTTTCCCCACCCTTTCCTTTCACCACTTGGGATCTTCTGCCTAATCCCCACAAAACACTAAAGTCTGAGCCTTCCTCCCCTGTGACATCTGTCCCCCTTCTGCACTGTGCAAATCCATTTGTCCTCTAAATGTGTATTTGAATGTAAACACTGATGCTCACTTAGCTGCAATAAATATTTGCAGTTCACGATCCTCTCTGGATGTAGCTGTCCCTTGTAGCCCACTAAACACCTCTGCCTGGGCAACCCATGCAACAGAGCTGTGCTGCAGTCCAAGCGTGTGCTTGCAGCCTTCTCAGGCTCCTGGGTGGCATTCAACTACCTCACCTGCATACAGATAACGTTGCTGCTGCAGCTCTTGAGCATGTAAAGTCTCAGGATTTATGCAGCTTGTGCAGAAATTTCTCTCTGCTATCAGTGTCTCAATTAGGTTGTTTAAAGCTACCTTGTATTTTTTAAGTGAGTTCCATTGCCTCTCTTAAAACCAGTTTTGTCTGGACTGCAATTCCTAGAGCTGTGTTCTGCAGAAACAGCAGAATTGGACACAGGAGAAGTGTGTTAGGATATGGTTGTTTGGCTAAGCCTGTTGCAATCTATTATTTTTTCTAACATGAAAGCCCGTTGCTGCAGGGGGAAGTTCTTTCAGCAAGACTGTGAAGTGAACCCCACACATAGCAGTTACGTACTGGTCTGGAAGATAAGACTGGACAGGATTCTTGACTGGTGTAAATCAGTGTAGTTTGGATGAAATCAATGCAGCTCTGCTAATTTACCCTGGACAATTTACCATCACTGGAGCTGAGTGATTGATTCTTTTGTGTGCTTTGCCATACCCTCCCCTGACTGAATCTACTGAAATCAATTTTGTCACCCCTTCACAGCCTCCTGTGGGTTCCTGATGCCTATGGTCACCTAGGGATTTGTAGGGAGACTTAACCGAATAATTTCCAAGCTCCCTTTGTGCTTGCAAGCTATGCCTTTCCCTGCTCAGCTGCTTTCAGCTCCCAGTGCAAGCCTTTGCATTCTGCGCTGCCTTTCATGCAGGACTGATTACGTTTGCTGTCTTTGTCCTTTTGTCATGTTCCTTACGCCTGGAATATGCTCCTGGCACTGATTCAGGGAACCACTTTTTTCCACCATCCTCTGTGAAACTCATTTCTAGCACAACACCCATTAGATGAGCTGATACAGGGGGGAAAAAAAGGCGGTCTTTTTCTCTTTCTCCATTGACTATTGATTTGATCCCTGGGCATTCTTTTTTTAATTATTATTATTTTTGCTGCTTGATATATCAGACATTTCATTTATTCAAATAGTGACTATGATGCTATGAGTTCTGCCATTACATACATCCCAAATGCCGATTTTAATACAAATCTCAGGGAGGTCTGCCTCCTGAGATGCGTTCATCATGTAGATTTGGAAGCATAGCTGCCTCTGCCATGGGCTGGAACAGTCATAATTGCTTGGAAAAGTTTTAAAGACCTAATTGTCTAAAAATCTGGGTATTTGCAGCATGGTGATTGCCACATAGTCTAAGATCACTAGTCCACCTAGCCCGGCATGTCCTGTTTCTAGCAGCAGCCAGTGCAAGAGTCAGAAGGAGATACATGAGATGCTTCAGGAGGTGTGGAGATGCTCATGTCTATGCATGTTTCATCCTAAGCCTGCTAAGAAAGAGATTGTTTCAATCCTTGAAACATGATTTTTCCATTTCTTTTTCTATACTCTCTTACTGCTAAGTATTTTACCTTCAGCTACTGTTGGCAATGTGCACATCTCATTTGCTCTTTGAAGCTGGCTATGTGTGAAGATTAGAGCTTGTGGGTCACTGGAGAATTTATGAGTGAGCAGGTGGTGAATTTTAGCCATCCCTGGGCTTGTAGCACATGAGCATAGAAACCAACTCATTCACAGCAGATTTAGTTCCAAGGCTGGGGGTTACTATTTTGCTATCCTCAGTAACCTGGACAGCATGATACAGCTGGGACATGGTCTGAGGTTTCTCTCAGCTACTGATGCTCAGTTGGGTAATGAAAGCAGAGGAAACTACGATGTTGGTGCCAGTGATGAGTTTATATTTTCCATTCTCTCTCTGCAAGGACTGAAGAAAGACATGTCTCTGAAAGCCAGGAGTCTCATTTTCATTTAAAAGTGAGCATGACTGATCCACGTGGAAACTGATGGATGTGTTACAACCATTTTGTGGGACTACAAAGTCCAGCTTTGAAACTGAAGGAAAACCTTTCTCCTTGCTAGGAGAAACACATTTTGTTTATCTCTTCTGTCAATTTGAAAGCCACTCTGAGTGAGAGACTCTTCATTATTAATAATCCCAGGAAGTAGTATTTTAAATTTTTATGGTTTGCACTTTGCAGCACCTGAACCACAATATATTACATGCACCGTGGCAGTGAAGTGGGAATTACAGCAGGGCTGTATGTCCTTTTCCAAATGAATAATTTAAAGTTTTCACAATGCCAGTTATGTTAAATATTATTACTTATTTCTTTGGGGAAAACCATAGAGCTCAAATGCAAATATAAAGTGGCAATAAATGATGTTACGTTTAGCCAGTCTGAGACAGGACTTGGAATTCATATCAGTTCATTTTCTGAAATGCTTACTTCATCCCATTGCAGGAAAATCCTTTTTAAGTATGTCTCCTAGGGGGGCTAAAGCCTTTGCTAAAAACCTAGCTAAGCTCATAAACCGAGCTTTAAACTAGATGTGAAGGGGGAGGGGGCTGAGACCAGGCTAAACAGGAGCAAGCCTGGATGTGGGGCACTGGTGATTCGGAGAGGGTGTGCTGGTGAGGACCACCAGTATATCACCACACAGAAAGTGGGGAAGAACACATCTGGGGATGGTAAGGGAGATACGGGCACTCTGGTACAAGCTACTGCAGTTACCAGACAATTGGGAACAAACTGTTCCCTCTAAGAGGGCTGAAGGCTCAGCAGCTCAACTGAAGTGCATTTACACCAATGCAAGCAGCATGGGGAATAAGAAGGAAGAGCTGGAAGCTGTCACAGGACAAGGAGCCTATGATGTCATTGCCATCACGGAAACGTGGTGGGATAACTCCTATAACTGGAGTACAGATATGGTGGGGTGCAAACTCTTCAGATGGGACAGGAAGGGTAGGAGAGGAGGCGGGGTAGCCCTCTTTGTAAGGGAGGACTTGGACACCATTGAGATGGATTGTGGCGATGAGGAGGTTGAGTGCCTGTGGGTTAAAATCAGAGGAGCCCATAAAAAGGTAGATTTTGTGATGGGAGTCTGATACAGGCCACCCAGTCAAGTAGAAGCAGCTGATGAGCTCTTCTATAAACAGCTGGGGTGAATCTCTAGATCAATGCCTCTTGTTCTTGTGGGAGACTTCAATCTTCCTGATATCTGCTGGAAGTACAATAGAGCAGAAAGGTAGCAGTCTAGGAGGCTCCTGGAGTGTGTGGAAGACAACTTCCTTGCACAGCTGGTGAATGAACCAACAGGGAAGGTGCCCTCCTGGACCTGCTGTTGAGAAGGCCTTGTGGGGGATGTGGCAGAAGGAGGACGCCTAGGACTAAGTGATCATGAGATAATAGGGTTTTCTGTTCTAGGTGAAGAGGTTGATTAGCAGGACAGTAGCATTAAATATCCAGAGGGTAGACTTTGAACTNATCAGATTGGCAAAGTCTGTGAAAGGTAACAAAAAATCTTTCTATAAATATATAAATAATAAAAGGAGGACTAGGGAGACCATACAGTCCCTCTTGGGCGCAGAAGGAGCAACAGTGACAGGGGATGAGGAGGAAGCTGAGGTACTTAATGCCTTTTTTGCCTCAGTCTTTAATTTAAAAATTAAATTGTTTCCTCAGTGTACAAACCCAAGAACTAGAGAAGCAAAATGATGCTCCTGACTAGACACCCACAAGTCTATGGGGCCAGATGGGATTCACCCAAGGGTATTGAGGGAGCTGGCGGATGTACTGGCCAAACCCCTTTCCATCATC
The DNA here is from genome assembly GCA_013389865.1 of Piaya cayana. Classification (NCBI taxonomy): domain Eukaryota; kingdom Metazoa; phylum Chordata; class Aves; order Cuculiformes; family Coccyzidae; genus Piaya; species Piaya cayana. Next base: position 26,320 of record WAAB01011235.1, read on the forward strand.
TTCCAACAGTCCTGGAAGACTGGGGAAGTTCCACTGGACTGGAGGCTGGCTGATGTTGTACCCATCTACAAGAAGGGTCACAGGGAGGATCCAGGGAACTACAGGCCTGTCAGTCTGACCTCA